>JAODAL010014167.1:0-88425 GCA_025379985.1 Phyllomedusa bahiana
CCGCTGGGGTTCTCAGAGTCTCGGGGATGAATTATGACCTACCAACCAATCAAAAACCCCTTTGGGTTTTTGCTTATCAACACAGGGGCCGCTACATACACCGGCAGTTCGGGCCCTCATCGAGTCACCCCTGCTGCGCGTCCCCTGCTGTGCTGTGACCTGTGCCTGCTCCAGAATTTTGTCCCACCCCCCCTCGAAAGTGAAGAGCCTCCCACCCTCTGTCTACATATGTTTTTCAAAAAGTACAGACATGTTTAAGAAAATCTGTATAATAAATAAAACACCCGATTTGACCCAAATAACCCCATAACAACTTTGGGTAACCCTTGTATATAAATTGCCTACACAAATGGCCCGGGAAAAAATTTTACTTGTATATGCCATTTAAAAGCACTGGGGTATTTTAAACTGAATATAAAACACAAACAGGTTTAAAAAGTTGTCCCCTTTTCAATTTAAGAATCATAAATGAAAACTCTGTCATTTCCTTTCAGATGACAAATTTGCAAAGCTCATGCTTGTACAGCCATGCTTGGTTTTGTGCTTCAATGCTTTTTTAATAAATTTACTTCTCAAACTCAAACGGGACTTCTTACTATCCCCAAAACAAAACCCCTAATTTACAGTTCTGTTTTTTTTACATAAAAAAGCTTTTTACTGCTGGCAGCACAGGACACTGCCAGGGACCGGTGGATAAATTTCACTCACTTATCTCATTGAACAAACAAGGGGGAAATTGTTTACGGGTCTGTTACTGGGGGAACGAAATAGCCAGGGGGGTCAAAATTCACTTGTATCCCCTTGGGGGAAAAAAAGATAACAAAGCAATATATTGGAAAATGCTTTATTTTGTGTTTCCCACCATTTGAAACTTTTCTTTGTAGCGAGACAACCCCCTTTTAAATTAACCTTCAAAATTAACCTATGTCGCGTTTTAAAACCCCACAGTTTTTACTGACTACAACACAGAAAAAGCTTAATTAACCTTCGATATGAATTTGCTACGAAAAATTTCTTCTTGCGTTGAAAAACACTTTCTTTTACTACTACAACAGCAAAACACACTTAAAAAACCCCTTGGAATAAATTGCGAAAAAAGAAATGACTGCCAAAAATAACAGCTATGTGGCAGTTAAAACGCGTGTATTTTACTGACTAAAAACAGCAAAAAAGCTTAATTTACCTTCAAATGAATTATCTACAGGAAAAATTTTCTTCTTTGGCGTTGAAAAACATAGTTTTTTTTTTTACTGACTCAACACAGAAACACCTTAATTAACCCTTGGATATAAATTGGCCCCAAAGAAAGAGCTGACAAAAATTAACACATGCCGTTTGTTAAAACAAAGTGTATTTTATTACTACAACAGCAAAAAAACGCTTAATTACCTTCAAAATATGAATTATGCTACAGAAAAAATTTCTTCTTGGCTTTTGAAAAACACATTTTCTTTTATTTACTACAAAGCAAAAACACGCTTAATTAAAACCTTTAAATTAAAAATTTTCGCAAAAGAAATGACTGAAAAAAATTTAAAAGGGTATGGGGGATTTTAAAAACGCTGTTTTTTTTAACTGAATACAACAGCAAAAAAAAGGGTTTGATAACCCCTTGGATATTTCAATGTGCTCCGGAAACTGACAGATAGCATTTAAAAGTATAGCAGCTGAATTGGAGCACACTCGACTTCAATCCCAAAACCCCCCAAAATCAAAAAAAGAACATAAAGAGCAGTCTCTGAGAAAAAAACTCTGCACCCCCCAAAAATCGCTGTTAAAAAAGTTTTTTCTTTTTTTGGTGAGATCTCAGCTACTGGAGCTTCAGCAGCTACAACTGGCCCCAGAAGAGCATGGGAACTGCCAGCGCGTGTCCGGACTTAATATGGGTGACACACAGAATCCCGCCGGTCTCTATTTGGCTTTTATCTCTGCACATGTCATTTAGGGGACCCTTTCTTTCCCCCCAAGTTCTTTGCCCCATGTAACGCCATGTGCTTTCAGCCATTTTATCAATTAAAAAAAAAAACTTAATTCCCCCAATCATCCCAAACTTCACTCATCAAACAAAGTTTTTCCTAAATTCTAAACAAATTCCACTTTATTAAATCGATTCGCCCATCTCTATCCAATATACAAAAAAACCCACACCGGGAAAAATGTCCCTCCCTGATCAGAAATTCAGGAGTGAAAAACACAACTTTATGTGTATGGAAACCCTATAGAGTGGACGAAGATCACCTCAAACATAGAAAACTAATGCCGATTACTATCCTGGGTTTGTGAGAAATTTAAATCTAAGACATAAGGACCAACATGTTTTTAAAAAATAACTTCTAAACCTTTTTAAATCCTAACTTGTCCCCCCTCTGCTTCCCTCACCACCCTTTTAAACCCTCTTTTTTGTTTTTCTCTACTTATTTTTTTAATTGTTTTTTTCTAACTTTTCTTTCCTTGATTTTATTTTTTTAGAGTCCAGAGTTTTTTTTTTTTTTTTTTTTTTTGCTGATCACACTTACAGCCATTTAAGGCCAAAATTTTAAACTTTAAATATGCTGAATAGTTAATATGAGCATACGTTTTTTTACCTCATTACTCGGGGCCAATACCTTTTCCAACTTTTTACTCTTTTTAGATATTTTTTTACCTTCTTAATTTAATTTCCTAGCGATCTCCGTTGTAGTTATATCATTTATTTTCAAAAGCTAAAAAAAGTTTCAAAAACAAACCTGTTTTATGCCAACACTAGCATTAAATTCAGAAATACATTTCAAGGGTTTAAACCCCATTTGCCATGCCATCTATCTTTTCAATGCAAAAAGAAAATATAAAAAAAATAACATTTTACTAAGTAGATTTTGTTTTTTCTAATGTTTTATATATTATTTTTTTCAATAGAAAGTCTACAACCCTATTATTTGTAAAAAAAATTTTTTAAAACAAAACATCCAAACTAAGAAAAGACCTTAATGCACATTCCAATACAGTCAAGTGGTTTCCCAATGCTCAGTGACATACTGAACTTTTATGTTTCATTTTTTTACATAAACATCTTTTGTCATGGTAAACATATCTTATGTTGATGAAAACACAATTACATTGCATTCTTAATGCTTCTCTGAATATGTCTGTTTTGTTTAGCAAACAGAAGGAAGAAAATATGAAGAAATTCTATGCTGAGTTTAAAAACTAATATTACAGTTTTCAATGACAATACTCTTGTTAGTTGAAGTGTACCTGTAATGTTAAAAGAGATTTCCATCAGGCTGTTTTAGCAGGAACCTGCTCTTTACAGCTGCTTTCAGGCTCTCTCTTCCTATCCAAGGTGTGGGTGGTTCTACAGCATTGACTAAAATCTCAGCTCTGCTAGAGCCTAATCCTAGTTGAGCTTATTAGAGGGACTGTAGTAATAGAGGGTTTTGAAAAAAAATTACAGTAACTGAGCAGAATTATATACCCATTGATAATTATGTATTATGTTGGGCCTTCCGTTTTTTTTTTTTCTTTTTCTTTCTCTCGGCTCTTTTTGTGTTTGTTGAAATTGTTAATTGTTGGTTACATAGTTACATAGTTAGTACGATTGAAAAAAGACACGTGTCCGTCAAGTTCAACCAAGGGTGGGAGAAATGGTGAAGGGAGAGAGACAAGGACATTATGTCAGCCTCATCACTGGTTAATTACCTTGAGACCCACAAGGCATGAACCAGTCTGCTCCAGTGTAGACCATATCTCTGACCCCAGAGCCTCCACCAGCCAGGATCCAGAATTTTACATGGCTACGTACGCATTAATATTTTTTAGTTCCAGGTAGGTATCTAAGCCTTTCTTGAAACTCTCTACAGTTCCTGCTGTGACCAGCTCCTCAGGTAGGCTATTCCACAGATTCACAGTTCTTACAGTGAAGAACGCTCTTCTCCTCTGGAGATTGAATCCTTTTTTCTCTAGTCGAAGGGAATGTCCCCTTGTCTTTTGAGGGGGCTTCACTTGAAATAATTTCTCCCCATACTTTTTGTAGGGACCATTTATATATTTATATAAATTAATCATGTCCCCCGAAGCCGTCTTTTCTCAAGACTAAATAAGTTCAATTCTACTAACCTCTCCTCATAACTAAGATGCTCCATTCCCCTTATAAGTTTGGTTGCTCGTCTTTGTACTCTCTCTAGCTCCATTACATCTCTTCTATAAACTGGGGCCCAGAACTGAACAGCATATTCTAAGTGAGGACGCACCAATGCTTTGTACAGCGGTAGAATTACATCCTTGTCCCGCGAGTCCATGCCTCTTTTAATACACGCCAATATCTTACTTGCTCTAGAGGCAGCTGATTGACACTGAATGCTATTCTGTAGTCTATGATCTACAAGAATGCCCAGATCTTTCTCAACAAGCGATTCTCCAAGTTTTTCTCCCCCTAGGACATATGATGCCTGTAGATTATTTCTCCCCAGATGCAGAACTTTACATTTATCCACATTGAACCCCATTTGCCAAGTGGATGCCCAAGCACTCAGTGTGTCCAGGTCTGCTTGCAATTTATGAGCATCTTCCATAGATTGCACTACCCTGCATAGCTTGGTGTCATCTGCAAAAATCGAGACGGTGCTATCGATCCCTTCTACTATATCATTAATAAATACATTAAATAAGAGAGGACCCAATACTGAGCCCTGCGGCACACCACTCACGACCGTGGACCACTCAGAGTAGGAGTCATTTACCACCACTCTCTGGGTACAATCCAGCAGCCAGTTTTTGATCCAATTACACACTGTTATCTCTAACCCAATGGATTCTAGTTTACCCAACAAACGCTTATGAGGGACAGTGTCAAATGCCTTTGCAAAGTCTAACAACACAGTATCCACAGCTGCCCCGCTATCCAGACTTCTACTCACCTCTTCATAAAAAGAAATCAGATTGGTCTGACAGCTTCTGTTCTTAGTAAATCCATGCTGGCAATCACTAATAATATTGTGTTTGTCAACATACTCCTGTATATAGTCCCTTATGAGCCCCCAGTAAGTTTTCCCACAACAGATGTTAAACTTACTGGTCTATAATTACCTGGGAAAGACTTGGAACCTTTTTTGAAGGTGGGAACTACATTTGCCTTGCCCCAGTCTCCTGGTACTATACCAGTCACCAGGGAATCTCTAAATATCATGTACAGGGGCACAGAGATAACCGAGCTGAGCTCTTTAAGAACTCTTGACTTATATTTTTTAAATGCCCTTTTTTATTGTTTATTGCCCTCTTAACAGAAGGTAGGAGCCATGTTGGTTTTAGTTTTAGTCGCCTATACTTGTTACCCATAGGAATATACACTCACCGGCCACTTTATTAGGTACACCTGTCCAACTGCTCGTTAACACTTAATTTCTAATCAGCCAATCACATGGCGGCAACTCAGTGCATTTAGGCATGTAGACATGGTCAAGACAATCTCCTGCAGTTCAAATCGAGCATCAGTATGGGGAAGAAAGGTGATTTGAGTGCCTTTGAACGTGGCATGGTTGTTGGTGCCTGAGGGCTGGTCTGAGAATTTCAGAAAATGCTGATCTCCTGGGATTTTCACGCACAACCATCTCTAGGGTTTACAGAGAATGGTCCGAAAAAGAAAAAACATCCAGTGAGCGGCAGTCCTGTGGGCGGAAATGCCTTGTTGATGCCAGAGGTCAAAGGAGAATGGGCAGACTGGTTCGAGCTGATAGAAAGGCAACAGTGACTCAAATAGCCACCCGTTACAACCAAGGTAGGCAGAAGAGCATCTCTGAACGCACAGTACGGCGAACTTTGAGGCAGATGGGCTACAGCAGCAGAAGACCACACCGGGTGCCACTCCTTTCAGCTAAGAACAGGAAACTGAGGCTCCAATTTGCCCAAGCTCATCGAAATTGGACAGTAGAAGACTGGAAAAACGTTGCCTGGTCTGATGAGTCTCGATTTCTGCTGCGACATTCAGATGGTAGGGTCAGAATTTGGCGTCAACAACATGAAAACATGGATCCATCCTGCCTTGTATCAACGGTTCAAGCTGGTGGTGGTGGTGTCATGGTGTGGGGAATATTTTCTTGGCACTCTTTGGGCCCCTTGGTACCAATTGAGCATCGTTGCAACACCTTGTGGAATCTATGCCACGAAGAATTGAGGCAGTTCTGAAGGCAAAAGGGGGTCAAACCCGTTACTAGCATGGTGTACCTAATAAAGTGGCCGGTGAGTGTATTTTGCAATAAATTTTCCCAAAGTATATTTAAAGCTCCCCCACTTGTCTTCTATATCACCATTTGCTAATAGCTGCTCCCAGTCTAGGTCCTGTATTGCATCCCTCAATAAGGAAAATTTGGCCCTTTTAAAATTAAATGTTTTTGCCTTCCCGCTCTGTTTTTCTTTTTTCCAGTTTACACTAAAGTGAATTATATTATGGTCACTGTTACCAAGATTTTCAGAAACCGTGACCGCTCCGACTAGTTCTGCTTTGTTAGAAATGACCAGATCCAACAGAGCATCACTTCTAGTGGGTTCCTCCACAAACTGCCCCATAAAATTATCCTCTAACAGATTGAGGAACTTCCTTCCCTTTTCAGTTGACGCAGAACCGTGACTCCAGTCAATGCCTGGGAAATTAAAGTCACCCATTATTATCACTGTACCTGCCTGTGCTGCCCGCACCATTTGATTATGCATCTGTTCTTCTATCTCCTCAGTGATGTTCGGGGGTCTATAGATTACACCAAAAATAATATTTTCTGTATTATTCCCCCCTTGTATTTCCACCCACAATGTTTCCACATCATTAGCTACTCCGCCCTGTATTACCTCTTTCACATTTGCCTTCATATTATTCCTTACATACAGACACACTCCTCCTCCCCTCCTGTTCGCTCTGTCTTTCCTAAATAGATTAAAACCTTGAATGTTGACTTCCCAATCATGCGTGGTGTCCAGCCATGTTTCAGCAATACCTACCACATCAATCATCTCCTCTACAACAAGCACCTCAAGTTCCCCCATTTTGGTTGCAAGACTTCTAGCATTTGTGAATAGACATTTTAAGTTCCCTTCCAGTTTTACACTTTCCGTCAACGGTTTAGGATTGTATCCAACATTTTCATTAGATGGCATGGAATCATACATTAACCGTTCAGTAGACAGCATGGGATTAAACGTTACCTGTTTAGTAGACAGCATGGGATTAAACGTTACCTGTTCAGTAGACAGCATGGGATTAAACGTTACCTGTTCAGATGACGGCATTCGATTAAACATCTCTCCTTCGGTAGATGGCATGGGATTATACATTACCCTTTCAGATGATGGCATGGGATTATACATTATACCTTTAGTGGACAGCATGTGATTATTTATTACACAATTAGTAGATGGCATGAGATCACATGAAATATTGTGGGTACCTATATCTTCAATGCTGGTTTGCAACACATGGATCTCCTTATCCACTGGTCTACTCAACCTCCCCCATTCCGCTTCTCCACCCGCTGATATAGTCTGCCCACTCTCTAACCTATCTACCCATTCATTTTCTATATTGTCCTCCCTCCTCATCCCTAGTTTAAATACTCCCGCACCCCTTCTAGAATTCTTTCCCCCAGCACAGCAGACCCCCTTCCATTCAGGTGCAATTTATCTGTAGAAAACAGATTGTACCCCAATGAAAAGTCAGCCCAGTGCTCTAAGAACCCAGACTCCTCTGTCCTACACCAAGACTTCAGCCATGCATTTAACTCCCTGAGCTCCCGCTGTCTTTCCTGAGTAGCGCATGGCACCGGCAGTATTCTGGAGAACACAACCTTGGAGGTCCTTCCCTTCAGCTTTGAGCCTAGTTCTTTAAAATTATTCTTTAGGATCCTCCACCTACCGTGTATTCTGTCATTGGTTCCAACATGGACCACAACAGCTGGGTCATCGCCAGCCCCTCCCAGTAATTTATCCACCCGGTCCACCACATGCCGAACCCTGCAACCAGGGAGACAGCAAACAATTCGGTTGAGGCGGTCCTGGCGACAAATTATTCTATCCGTCTTCCTGATTATAGAATCCCCTACAACTACTAACTGTCTTTTCTTACCTGCATTCCCATCCCCCCTACTACTAGTTGGGCTGCTCTTCCGGCTGCTAGGAAGAGCAGTGTCCACTAGGGCTGCCATTTCAGAGACTGATTCCCCAGCATTATCACCCAACTTGGCAATTTTGCTAGGAATCTCAGGAGGAGAAACGGCCTTCCTTTTTCTGGTACCCCTAGAACTCCCCCTGTCTACATTAACCCAACTACACAGCTCCTCCTGCTGATCCAATACTCCACCCTCCACATTTAGCCCACTAACTGTTTGCTCCAAGAGTAGCAAACTCTTCTCTTCATTGTCAATCGCCCTCAGTGTCGCATTTTGCTCCTCTAGGTCTAAAATGCGAGCTACCAGAGTAGCAACATGCTCACATCTGCTACAGCGGTATTCACCCTGGACCTCTTGCTCCAGTAGTGCATACATATGGCAGATTGTGCACTGCTGGAAGTTGCCAGTGAAGCTGCCCATTATCACGGTGCAACAGCAATGAAGAGGAAAAAAAAATAAATAAATGAATAAAGGTAAGGAGATTGAGGTACTAAATAAAAGAGGTTTGTTTACTTACCTGTTTTTCTCTCCTGTTTTAAACTCCAGTTTGTAACTCCGCACTCTGTTCTCACAACAAGCACTCAGTTTGAAGCAACCAAGCAATGGAGCACCCCCCATTTTATCTGCATGGTTACTACCCATTTGTTTTTCATTGATTGGTCATTTTCTTTTTAACCTTTGCGTTTTTTAGACAACAACATGCTATGATTAAGGGTAGCATTACCCGAAACACGTCACCTTGTTCTGACCACCATGTTTCTCTTTTTAAATTAATTTGAAATAAAATATTGACTTTTAATATTTCGGTGCTGACCATAACTATGTTTTTGGATACATGCTTGTGACCTCTGGGACTGGCTATGCACCCTCGCTCTGATGGTTCCTGCGAACTGACCGAACACAATTTTTTCCTGCGTAACTGAGCAGAATGTCTGGCTATCTATGTAAGGTATTAGAACTGTATTAATCACAAGAGACAGTTGCCAAGATGAACAAGGGGTTCTCTTACATTTACCTCTTACTGTTATCTATGTATTTACACATAAAGATAACAGTATCAATCTGCAGTCCTGAGATCATAGCACAAGGGTTCTATCTGTTCAGTAACTCTAAAAGGTTAAAGTTTTTCTCATTAAGCTCCCATCTCATGCAGCAGGGAGTAAGGTCACCAGCCCAGTCACCTACTGGGTGCCATGTGGTTGTCTCTGCAATAGTGCTGACCATTGTGGATTTGCATCTCTCTATGCTAGTCTAAAATTCAGACAGGAGAATAACATTACAAGTAAACTTCATGCTAGCTCAATTAAGAATAAGCTGTTTTCAGGACTACCACTCTAATTGTGCTATCATTATCACAATGGGTCCAATACCAGGTGAACACCAAGGGCCTTATGTATGAAAACTGTCTAGCAGTAAGACTATCTATGTTGCCTATAGCAACCAATCAGAGCTCACCTTTAATTATATATAGTGCTCTGGAAAAATAAAAGCTGAGCTCTAATTAGTTGCTATGGACAACAAAGACAGTCTTACTGCTAGACAGTTTTCATATATCTGGCCCCAAATGTCGGTCTGCTTTTTCTTGCCTCCTTTCTTTACTAAATCTTAAAAATGAAACTTCCACTATTATTAGCATTTGCATTAGCCACTCCGCAAGTCTGACATTGAAATTCATTACAAGTAGCCACAAAACAATAAGAACAAAATATGGAGTATTTGAAACAGAAATAACTAGTAAGAAATTGTATATATTTCTAGGTGGAAAAAGCGTACAATATCATTATAGCATTTGAGTTTTGTGTTACCTAGACAAACTTTTTTTAAAAATGGAAGCTGGATACAGTGCTTAGAACCTGGATTTTTACTGTTAAACACAGCAAGTGTTATGCTCATAAATATGATATGCTGTAATATCACAGTTGATATAGGGTAGTTGACATTTATACTTTGGCCCATAAATCTACCTGTAAACATACATATTCCTGTCTATTACATTATGTAGTTACAAACTATGCCAGCAAATAATTCATGCATAAACTAAAATATGAATCCAGCAGAAATTATTAGTCTAATTGTTTTATTACAATTGATTGGATGATATTTATTTTGTGAAACAATGTTGCACATCATAACCATTAAGACTAATTCAATTTGTAAAATGAGAAAAAAATACTTACTCAATCTTAATCTCAATCCTACTCAATCACCTGGGGTGTTTTTTGATAGGACTGTTCAGTTATCATATTTTCATTGTGTGGTGCTGGTGACACTTGTAGCATTACTTATGCTCTCGACTGCTACAAGGAGTTTGAATGGAATTGTCACACAAACAACCATCCATCCACCGGATAGGTTATATGTATGATCTCTGTGGGCCAAACCACTGGGACTCTCACAGATCACTAGAATAGGAGTTCACAGGCCCCACTTGAATGGAACGCCATTAGGAACGTGTGCTAGCACTCCATTCACTGACTGTGTACCTGTGGGGGTTCTAGCAGTTGGACGCTAGCAATCATAAATTGACCATGTGATATGTAAGAAGCTGTCAAAAAATGATATGCACAACTGAGCCTCATATATCAAAACTGGCTTCTCACGTTAATTTTACTTTATGGTAAAACCCCTTTGAGACATATTTCTATGTTCTTTTTGGAAAGAAGAGGCTTTCTCATGGAAACACCGTGAAGTAAGCCATGCTTGTTTAGTCTTTTTCTAATTGTACTGTTGTGGACATCTTACAGACTTAAAGGGGTTTTGCCTCGAAGTGAGTTGCTTACCTCTTATCTGGCTCAGGAGAAAAGATAAACAAATCAGGAACACTGCAGTGGTGACAGGGAGGGGGTGAGCGGATAGTAAGAAAGAAGGGAGCATCTGCAATGTTTACTCAAATAATAACATTACAACCAGAGGATTGTCTATACAGCCAACATCCTCATACACTGCACTTTCTCCACAATCCCTTGCAAGCTCATTCATGTTCCCTGTCATCAGATAAGAAGTACAAACACACAAGCGCGGCCAGATCAGCTCCTGTCAGTGTACTGGTCGGTCTAATGTAAAGTTTCAGGAAACTAAGGGGGACTGAGCAATGCTGTAGATTTCACAGGCTTCACTTTTGTAATCACATATATGTAGGAAAGTGATTAAATACCCATTTTGGAGGATCCTACATCAACATTACATCGTGGCAAAACCCCTTTAATGAGGCTTGAAAAGTTTAATATCTACACAAGTAAACAAAATTGTTGTACCCTTCCATTAAAGAAAGAAACCCCCACTTGCCTGGGCAAAAATGATGGTACCTCTAGAAAGACTAAAAATAATTTGACCATAGGGACATATTAAACCCATAAGGGTGTGTTCCACAATGAACATGGACCAAAGGAAGCTAAGGATACAGTTATCTCAGGAGAATTGAAATAAAATTATAGACAAACATGGTAAATGTAAAGGCTATAAAACCATTTTTAAACAATTTGATGTTCCTGTTAATACAGTTGCATGTTATTCAGAAGTTTAAGGTCTTTGGGTCTGTAGCCAACCTCCCTGAATGTGACCACAAGAGGAAAATTGATGACAAAGTGCTTAAAATTCGTATTATTCAGCTCTTCAAAGAGCCCAGAAAACTTTTAAAGAGATTAGATGCACACTTGACATCAGCATTTAAGGTCAGGTAGGTCATGACTGCCAAAAGCATTTGTGGAGTCAAGGCTAGGTCAAATACTCCTCCTAACTGCAAAAATATCCTATTCTCCTGGATCTCTATTAGTAGGGACATGTAGATAGGTGTTCTCATAAGGCTGCAAGTGCAAAATTGATGACAAATTGAAGAGATGGATAATACAAATGGTAATCAAAGAGCCCAGAACAACTTCCAAAGAGATTAGAGGTGAACTCCAAGGTCAAGGTACATCAGTGTCAGATTGCATTACTTATCGCTGTCTTTGCCAAAGTGGACTTAATGACTGAGGAAGATGACCGAGGAGGAATTCAATGTTAAAGGAAATCATACAAAAGTGAGATTGGAGTTTTCCAAAATACACATTGACAAGCCACAAAGCTCTGGGAGAATGTCTTATGGACAGATGAGATGAGAGAAAACTGGAGCTTTTTGGCAAGTCACATCAGCTCTATGTTCATAGATGCAAAAATGAAGCATGCACTGTAAAACATGAAGAAGGCTCTGTTATGTTTTAGGGCTGCTTTGGCACAGGGTATCTTTAATCTGTGACGAGTACAATGAAATCTTAAGACAGTCAAGGCATTCTAAGGCAAATTGTGTTTGGTTTTAGTTAAAGATCTTCCAACAATGACCCAAACACACAGCTAAAAACAAGAATTACTAAGAACAAAGCACTGGACTACTCTGAAGTGGCTTTTTACGAGCCCTGATCTAAACCCTATTGAACATCTGGGTAGGTTTCTGAAAACTTCAGTATGGAGAAGGAACCCTTCACATCTGAGACAGCTGGGGCAGTTTGCTCACAAAGAGTTGGACACAATACCTGCAGATGGGTACAGTAGTCTCTTTGAAAGTTACCGGAATCATTTGTTTGCAGTGATTGCCTCGAAAGGTTGTGCAACAAAATATTAAGTTAAGGGGACCAGAATTTTTGTCTAGGACAGTTTTTTTTTTTTTTATATCTTTTGGTTGAACCAAATTAAAAGTAATATCTGATTTTCTATAGTTGATTTTCAGTAAATTTAAATTTATTATTACTTTTGTCAGTTCCAATTTATATCAGTGACCATTGTGGGTTTTTCTTTCTTTAACAGAAGGGTACGGATAATTTTGTCCACGTGTGTAGCTCTTGGGTTTTTGGCAATTTATATTAGCTTTACATGGTCTGACCTAGGGGTCAATTTTATTGGAACATCCACTCTTGGCAAGATTGTCAACTGTCTTGAATGCTTTCCACTTTCTCACGGTAGCACGATGGACTTCAGACTAAAATTGACATTATGATCCTTCAGTGATTAATGGGCAGCAAAAATTGCTTCTCTAAGATCATTACTTATGCCTTTCCTGCATGGCATTGCGTTAACACATACCTCAATGCTTCAGATATTTAATTAAGAGCATTTGGCAGCTACTTACCTTCTAATTTCTATGGAAGCAGTAAAGGCGTACTTAATTTGATTTCAGTGCTGACTGGGATGATGTACTTTTGCCTCACAAACGTATGTGTTCTGCTAGCCTAATGCTGGGCTGCAGACACTTGAGACTGACTGTGATTGACAGCTGCCTTTGCCATTCATTTTGGGTTCAGCATGCTTGGATGTCAGAGGGCTGGGCTAATATCATCTGGACCAGGACTCTGACATCCTACATAAGATCACTGCTATTTTAGAGCTGTGCTGGTGATAGTCCTTGGCTTGAGCTAGTGCGCTTTTTCTATTGTTCGATTTCATTTTTACCTATTTGCTTGTTTTCCTGACTTCCGCCTTTTGTTTGCCTCTTTGCTCTCTAGCTTTGACTTGGTTCATCTGACTACTCTATTGCTGTGTTTGTCTGTCTGTTTTGTGTTCCACTTACGTAGGTTAGGGACTGCCATCCAGTTGTCGCCGACTGGCTAGGGTCCGGCAGGCAAGTAGACAGGGACAGATTTGACAGGCCTAGTGCTAGGGCTCACCGTTTGTCCATCCCTGTCTGTTCATCTGTGCTGGGTGTCCCTGACATGCTGCTTACGCAGTTTGTTTTAGGTTCTGCTATATAAGAAATGCCATATTGTAATTTGCCAAATGTTCTTGCTTGTCTGAGGTTTTATTTTCCAAAATTTTAGACATTTCACGTACCAGATTTTTTTCTACTATATACAGCCAGGTGTATAATTTTAAAGATGGTGTACCTTCCTTTTTATGATTGTACTGGGCATTTTTTCCCATGTGTTCCAGTCTGCAGGCTTAATCTCTCATTCTTAATTGATCTTGTAGGTGTAGACTAAATGCTATGATGTATCCTGTACAATGTACATACACCCATACACAAAAGCTCCTGCTCCACAATATCTCTATAGCAACAGTATAGAGGACATTATATAGCATCAATAGACAGTATAAGTTGTGAATTCAGCACTGGAGTAAGATATAACATTTACTAGATCTTACAGTATATCAGTTTCTCTCTGCCTCTGTTTCACTCTGCATCTAACTCCTCCTCCGCCTACCCCTTTCTATAGACTTTTATGGCCAGAATGTAACCCCACCCCTTAGTCAGCTGAAAGTCCCTCCTGCATCTTAAAACAGACTTTTAGCAGTTTTTCAGAATTAATTATAAGTTTAGGAGCAGGAGGAAATGAGCTGCCATAGAATATCCAATATAGGCACATTTCATAGAGGTGAAGCATGCTGGAAGCTGAAATGATGCAACAGAGCACATTTCACTATAATGGACACTGCTAAAAGAAAATGTATTTACTACAAAATGAAAAGTTAAATAATCCCAGAAGGACCAGATTGGCAGAAATAAGAATGGCACATTAGATTAGTATAAAGGAGGAAATGTCTATTGGAGAATCTAAGGATTTCAACTACAGCACTGATAAGCAGTCACTAAGGACATATTCTGAATTGAAGCTTTAGAAGGAAATTTCAACCTGCTGTCATATGAGATTCAATGCATATATAAAATAGAATCTAAAAGCACAGCTTCTAAAGAGCTAAACTACACTGTTATCTGTATTATAAAGACATTCATAACATAAACATTAATTTCTTTGTTAGCTGCTAATATAAAAAAGTACTAGTAATAATATGTAAAAGCATAAAACATTTTGTAATGCATTACATTTATACCAAAGTAAAACAACTGCAAAAAGGGGGTCTTTTTGAAGCATATTTGCTATAAAAATATAAATTTCACTGAGAATGCTTCTATCTACACACACTTCACATAGAGTACTTTTTGGGAACCTTTTTCTTTATGTTTTACTTATTTAAGCCTTCAGCCTTTTTTATTATGATCAGCCAAATTACAGGAAATGGAGTCTGGTCATGGTCACCCTAGCTAGCTCACATTATCACTGCCACTTTATACAACTCTCCCCTTCCTATTAAAATGCTTTCAAGCTAGCTAGAATGCTCCCTCTATAGACACATAAGACAACTTGAAATTGTCATTTTGGCAATAAATTAAAATGTTTTTTTTCTTTTTTCTCTTGACTGCATACCTAGTGGAATAACCAGCAGAAAGAGAGAAAATATTTGGTGGATGATTAGTAGCATTGTCAGAAAATATTTCATAGAAAAAGCAGTAGATGTTTGGAACAAACTCCCAGCAGAGGTGGTTGGAAAATCAACAATAAGCGCATGTAAACCTGCCTGGCAGACTACTGACCACAGACTAGATGGACCATCTGGTCTTCTCCTGCTATTAGTCTTCTATCTATGCTTCTCTCTATTCCTCCCTTTGTTTCTCTCCCTCTCAAAAGAAAGTTAAAAGCAGCAGTAGGTCTGCATTTTCTCTCACATATTTAATGAGGCATATGGGGTACATGTTATTTGGTCCGAAGAATGTTTGGAAATCATCCCAGAAAATCACTTTTAAAATAGTGATGAGATGTGTGTGCAACATATGTAGTAAGGCTGAGAGAACAGGTAACTCTAGACTCCTTTTTTAGTGATAAGTAAAGGTCCCAGAGGTATGGAGCCTCGCAATCAGACATTTATCACCTACCCTAAGGATAGATAATAAATGCATTTCTGGAAAATTCCATTTAACAAAAATGAGTTCCTTATCTTATACAATTTAATTCTAATTGTAAATTATTAAAATAATATCCTGTAGTTCAGTTACATACTCATTTTAGTGCTTTTAGACAGTCCCTTATGAGGCTTAAATGGCTGCAATGGACAAGGAACACAAGGATGCACCACTACTGGAATGGAGCACTTTACAGTTGGGTGCCTCTTTATTCCTTATGTTTAGTATATGGCTGTAAGAATGCCAAGAGTTTGCTATTATTAATGTCAAACAAGAAGATATTTAATCTCAAGAACCTAAGTACTACAAATTGTTCACTATGGCTATTTGTCTGACAATGTTGCCTAATGGGTCATAAGTGTCATAGATATAACCAAGCCATTACAAAAATGCTGAATCTCTCCTAATTATTTTTGCAGAGGGACCATGAATTACCCTGCTCAATACAAAAAAAGAACTGTACAGCAAGTGTCATAGCAAGGAGTCGGCAGGGGGTGGGGGTGGGAGGGTTTGCAGTCTGGCAGAGGCTCACAAGAGTAAGCAGCGGTGCAGGAGGCGTGATTCAGCGATGTTATCACGCCTCCTGCACCGCTGCATCTCCTGGGCTGAAAGTCTGAGGCTTAAAGGGGTTTTGCCACCATGTAATGTTGATGTGGGAACCTCCAAAATGGGTATTTAATCACTTTTCTAAATATATGTGATTAAAAAAAGTGAAAACTCTGAGAGCTACAGCATTGCTCAACCCCCCTTGGTTACCACAAAGCTTCCCCTAGTCACGACCCAGGAGCTGAAAGGCCGCGCTTGCGTGAATCACTTCTTATCTGATGACAGGCAGAAATGAATGGTCTTTTAAGGCACCGGGTAGCAATATGTTTTCTTTTGTATACAGAATAACTAGCTGTAGTGTTATTAGATCCCTGCTTTATCTGATGAAGAAACTTTCAATCTGCTGTTTAGAATAGGTGTTCTCTTTTGTATACAGAATTCACAAGCTATAGTTTGATTATTTGAGTGAACATGTCACAGGATCCCCTTATGCAGGCTCTGTGCTCTGGCTGTGTGTGTCTGTGTGCGTCTCTGTGTCTTGCTGCGTGATTTGTTTACATTACACTAGCTGCTTAGCAGATAAGGTTTCTCCTGACAGTGCCGTCTGAGGCTCTGTGTCTTGCTGTATTGAATCCACTGTTGTACTGTTTATTAGTTCACTTAAGTTTTGAGACGCTCCCTTTGGATTCCTCACTCCCCCCTCCCCTCTCCCTCTCTCTGCTGCAGCTTCATGACTCAGCTTGATTTGTTTACATCTTGCTCTCATGCTGAAGAAGGTCAGTACTTGGTCTGGTGGCAAATCCCCTTTAAGTCTTATGCTTCTGGCTTAGCAGATGTAAGGAGCAATGTCCCAGTGTAGGCGGCGTGATGACGTCACATCGTTCACGTTGGACACTAGCTTGGCAGGAGAACAGGGAGAGGTGAGTGTAAGTAAAAAAAAATAAATTCTAATTAGTGAGAGACGCCCATATACTGTATCTACCTACAGGGGGGCTGTATATATACCTACAGGGGGCTATATACAAACAGAGGGCTGTACATATATCAACAGGGGGCTGTATACCTATCTATCTACAGGGGGCTATATACCTACAGGTGGCTAAATATACCTACAGGTGGCTGTTTACTTACAGGGGGATATATACCTATAGGGGGCTGTATTCCTATATCTCTATAGAGGGCTGTACATATACCTACTGTCACGATCTGCAAATTCTTCTGCCTCCTGCCTGCATGCAACTGTGTGTTTGATCCTGGTGGTTGGAATTTGCTAGTTCTGTTCATTGCTGCAACAGTTAACACCTCCAACTGGGCTGAGCCAGGTGCAGCACTTCCTCATCTGCTGACTCCTATAAAAGACACCTCCTACCAACAGTCTGGGCCTGAGTATTGGTGTTGCAGGGCCAAGGCCTGCTTCCCTGCCTCAAGCCGCTTGTATCCTGTCCTTGCTGCGTTCCTCGGAAATTCCTGCGTTTGTTCCTGTGTTCCTGAGCCGTGCCGCCTGGAGGGTCCCAGTGTTCCTGATCCGTGCCTCCTGGAGGGTCCCAGTGGTCCTGAGCCGTACTGCCTGGAGGGTACCAGTGTTCCTGAGCCGTACCGCCTGGAGGGTTCCAGTGTTCCTGAGCCGTGCCGCCTGGAGGGTCCCTGTGTTCCTGCGCCGTGCCTCCTGGAGGGTCCCAGTGTTCCTGAGCCGTGCCGCCGGGAGGGTCCCAATGTTCCTGAGCCGTGCCGCCTGGAGTGTCCCAGTGTTCCTGAGCAGTGAGGCCTGGAGGGTCCCAGTGTTCCTGATCCATGCCGCCGGAGGGTCCCAGTGTTCCTGAGCAGTGCCGCCTGGAGGGTCCCAGTGTTCCTGAGCCGTGCCGCCTGGAGGGTCCCAGTGTTCCTGAGCCGTGCCGCCTGGAGGGTCCCAGTGTTCCTGATCCGTGCCTCCTGGAGGGTCCCAGTGTTCCTGAGCCGTGCCGTCTGGAGGGTCCCAGTGTTCCTGAGCCGTGCCGCCTGGAGGGTCCCAGTGTTCCTGAGCCGTGCCACTTGGAAGGTTTCCGTGTTCCTGAGCTGTCCCTCCTGGTGGTCACAGCTAAGAGTGAATGCACCTGCTCTTCATTACGCTCATCGAGCTCAAATCCAAGCACGGAAACATATGAATCCGGAACCACGGCTTCTAGTGAGGATATTTTATTGAAAATATACGTGCAGCGGTACAAACAGTAATTTTGATGGCATATAGCCAACGCTTTTCGGGCCACTTGTGCCCTTGTTCACGGCAAATTAAAAGTGAAACCCATACATCTCTTAAAAACAAATGCCAACCAATTAGCAAGCTTGCATTAATTGGACGTTAGACCTGACGTCATAAACCAATCACAGGGCAGATTTTCGTAATAATATGGGGGTTTTCTATTTTAATCTTGTGACCTATTTCAATATATTAGCAATAGGTCATTTCTGAAATTTAAACCCCTAGTGGGCCCTATTTGGTTCAGTTTTAGATCCAGTATGCTTCCCTTTGACGTTAGTCTATTTTCCCAATTACCTCCACGATATGGTTTTTTAACTAGTTCTATTCCATAAAACCTTAGGCTCATGGTATTGCCTCCATGAGCTTCTAGAAAATGCTTGGCAGCACCAGATGTTTGACCTATGTTTCTTTTTATGCTTTGCAGATGTTCACTTATTCTAGTTTTTAATTTTCGGATGGTGCTGCCTACATATTTTTTGCAGCATATTACACATTCGATGATATACACAACATGGTGGCTCTCACAATTTAAAAACTGTTCTATGTGGTAATTTTTCAATTCAGATGCATCACTAAATATATTAGTTTTTTTAGTGATATTACATAAATTGCATCGAACACCTCCACATGCAAAAAAGCCCTTTAAGGAAAGCCATGTTGTGTGTACATCTTTTTGTTTAAAGGCACTCGGTGATATTTCATTGCCCACTGTTCTTCCTCTTTTAGGGACACAGCCTATACCTTTGTCTAATATCTCTGACAAAATAGGATCTTGTCTTAGGATACCTATATTTTTATAGAACAAAGTTTTTATTTCTTGAAAATTTCTACTGTAAGCTGTGGTAAATATTGCTTTTTGTCTCATATTGGATTTCTCCTTTTTATGTTTATGGACATAATTAAGTAGGTGTGACTGAGATTTTGACTTTACTTTGTTCTTGGCTGAAGTTAGGGTTTTAATTTTATATCCTCTCTGGAGTAGTCTTTGATCTATTTGTGCTTCTGCTTTTTGATAGTCTGTATCTAGAGTACATGTACGTTTTGCTCTTAAATATTCTCCATAGGGTATTGCTTCGATGGTTCTTGGTGAATGACAGCTGTTTGCCCTTAAAATGGTATTACCTGCCCCTGGTTTACGATATTGGGTGGTCACAACTCGTCCCATTTTAGCATCGCCCTTAAGGAGAATATCCAGAAATGGTATACTATCCCTATTCCAAATGCTGGTAAAATGGAGATTACATATGTTAGTATTGATATAATCCATAAAGGGTTGTATGAGCGCTACATCGCGACCCCATATAAACAAGAGGTCGTCGATGTAGCGCCCATACCACAGGATACAATCCAGAAAAGGATTATCTTGATTATATATGACATGGTGCTCCCACCATGCCATTAGGAGATTAGCTAGGGAGGGGGAGGAGGTGGCTCCCATAGGAGCCCCTATGAGTTGTAGATAAAAATCCTGTGAGAATTTGAAGTAGTTGTTTTTGAGTAAATATTCTATGGCCATAAGGATAAATATTTGTGTGTCTTCTCTATATATACTGTCATTTTTAATAAAAAATGACACTGCTGTAATGACCAAATCATGTGGTAAACTGGAATATAAGCTCACTACATCACATCCCAACCATATGTAATTATCCTTCCATTCCCTATTTTCCATAGCTTTAAGAACTTCCTTTGAGTCTTTTATATATCCTGGTTTGTTTTTCACAAGGGGCTGTAAGTGTTTGTCCACCCATATACTGAGTCGTTCTCCCAGGGAGCCATTTCCTGATATAATGGGTCGTAGGTTAGGTGGGAAAATGCCCTTATGGATTTTTGGGGCGCCATAAAATATTGGAACGATGGGATCTTGAACCATTAAGTATTGTTTTTGTTTTTGAGTTATGGCTCCCAAACTTTCACCTTCTTCCAATAGCTTTTTTAATTTACCTTTTAAATCCTCTGTGGGGTCTCCCTTTAATCTTCGATACGTTTTATTATCCTGTAAGATGTTATTAACCTGTTTCATATATAAACCTTTATCCATAAGGACTGTGGCTCCCCCCTTGTCCGCCTTTTTTATAACAAAGTTGTCATTATCTCTTAGTTCTTTCAAGGCTTTCACCTGGCTCCAAGATAAATTTCCATATTTTTTCCCTTTATACATGTTTTTTCTTTGTAGGGCCATTAAATCCCTCTCCATAGTATTTTGGAATATTTCCAATGCTGGTACCCTGGCTTTAATGGGATAAAATTCTGGGTTGGATGTATGGAAATGTATCTCCCCTCTATCCTCTGGGTTAGATGTATTTTCTATCTGGTTGCCTTCCTGAAGTAACTCCTGTAATATTTTCAAACCCACCTGTTCATTAAACGCTAAGTTTGAAAATGCATTTTCTATATCTGATTCTGATGTAACTGCGCTATCTATACTGACTTCTGTTTCACAATCTGTATTATAAAAATATTTCTTTACTGTGAGAAGTCTCACAAATTTATTTAAATCCAACAAAGTATAAAACAAATCGAAATCAGTAGTAGGTACGAAATTTAGTCCTTGTTCCAATATCTGTATCTGGGGTTTTGTTAGTATAGTTGGTGTTAGTACTATAACTTGAACATCTTCTATTTTTTCCTGGTTTGAATTCTTTTCGGTTGATTGGGTGGGCGTGTTGTTTTTGTTGTTATGTTTCCTTTTTCTCCGTCTTCTTTTTGATTTTTCCCGTTTTTTGGAGGAATGGCATTTTCTTGTTGTGTTGTTTCTTCCTCATCAAAATCTTCCCTATCACCCACGTCTGAATCTGTATTGTCCATACTTTCAAGTTCAGAAAAACTTACTGATCTTCTTTCTCTGTTGTGCCATTTTCTTCTTTTTAAAATGGATTTAGGTGTAAATAGCTGTCTATCACGTGTCCATGTATAAATTTTATCATTTTTATAGTCTTCATTATCTCTGTGGAATTTTTTCTTTTTAATTTCCATAATAGATTTTTCTAGTTTATCTATATTTTCCTTCATTTTATTGTGCATAGTTTCAAAGTCCTTTTCATTTTTAAATGTTTCCATTTTTTCTTCTAAAGTAGCGATCTGTATTTCTGTTTCTTTTAGTTTTTCTTCCTCATATTCCACAATCAGATTTATTAAAGTTAAGGAACAATTAGTGAGCGCGTCATACCATCTTTCTAGAAACTCTGCTGGGGCATTAAATGAAGGAAATTTCTTAATGCGCAAACCCCTCGGTATTATCTTTTTTTCTCCATATGTTTTAAGTGACTGGTGATCCCACCATAATTTTAGTTCCTTAATTTTCAACTTTTCTAGATCTTCAAAGTTTACTTTACAATCTTTGTTTTATGGGCAGGTGGTTATTTCCATGTCAAACACCTGTGCCAGTTTTGCAAAGCGTTCTGACATGTTGGTCGGTTGCTGGATGTTGCTGGTTTTAGAGTTTTATATTCACAATACGTTATTTTTCATATATTGGAGGAGGTAATTATACATGTATACAAGTACCGCTGCCGGGATTAGTATAATTGATGTACAATGACAAGGAAAATAATAATAAGTATAACGGTTTAACCCCTGAAGGGAAATCCTTTTGAGGCTGATCGCAACAAGTTTAAAACAGTTCATGTAGTGTTATGGCTCACCTTCAGTTCTTCTGGTATTCTCCGTTGTTCGTAATCCCTTGTGAATACTCACGATGCCCGGCACGGACGTGCTGCAGCTCCGCAGCAAAGACTCACAGCTAAGAGTGAATGCACTGCTCTTCATTTACGCTCATCGAGCTCAAATCCAGAGCACGGAAAAACATATGATCCGGAACCCCGGCTTCTAGTGAGGATATTTTTATTGAAAATATACGTGCAGCGGTACAAACATGTAACTTGATGGCATATAGCCAACGCGTTTCGGGCCACTGTGCCCTTGTTCACGGCAAATTTTAAAAATGTAACATACATCTCTTAAAAACAATGCCCAACCAATTAGCAAGCTTGCATAATTGTGACGTTTGACCTGACGTCATGACCAATCACAGGGGAGATTTTTCGTAATAATATAGGGTTTTCTATTTTAATCTTGTGACCTATTTCAATATATTTTGCAATAGGTCATTTCTGTAATTTACCCTAGTGGAGCCCTAGTGTTCAGTTTTAGGATCCAGTATGCTTCCCTTTGACGTAGTCTATTTTCCCAATTACCTCCACGATATGGTTTTTTAACTAGTTCTATTCCATAAACCTTAGGGTCATGGTATTGCCTCCATGAGCTTTCTAGAAAATGCTTGGCAGCACCAATGTTTGACCTTGTTTTTTTATTATGCTTTGCAGATGTTTACTTATTCTAGTTTTTAATTTTCGGATGGTGCTGCCTACATATTTTTTGCAGCATATTACACATTCGATGATATACACAACATGGTGGCTCTCACAATTTAAAAACTGTTCTATGTGGTAATTTTTCAATTCAGATGCATCACTAAATATATTAGTGGTGACCTGTGTCCGCTGTTGTCTCTCGTCCCATGGTGGCCCTGGCCTTTTCCTGTCATCTACAGCCTCTGGATCGGTGACCCTAGGCCTTAACTTCCCTGGCCGTGGTAGGTGAGCTGCCTCCGCGGTCCCCAAGGATCCACCTTCCCATCTACGTTTCAAGTGTCTATCTGTGCTTCTTGTACCATGTTTACTCAAATAAAGCCTTGAAATGTTACACCTACAGGGGGGAAATATATCTACCTATCTACCTACTAAGGGCATAATTACCTAGCTATCTAAAGAAGGCTGTGTACCTACCTACAGGGGGAATACAGTTAAAACCAAAAGTTTACATACACTATATAAAAAGACACATATGCATGTTTTTCTCACTATCTGACATAAAATCAGAATAAACCTTACCTGTTTTAGGTCAATTAGGATTACCAAAATTATTTATATTTGCCAAATGCCAGAATAATGAGAGAGAGAGAATTTTTACGGCATTTTTATTACTTTCTGCAAATTCAAAAATTCACATAGATTTCATTTGTATATGGTAACATTGCCCTTAAACTGTATGACTTGCCTCAAACGTTTTGGATATCCTTCCACAAGCTTCTCACAATAGTTGGTAGGAATTTTGGCCCATTCCTCCTGACAGAACTGGTGTCACTGAGCCATGTTTGTAGGTCACCTTGCTCACACCTGCTTTTTCAGCTTTGTCTAATAATTTTCAATAGGATTGAGATCAGGGCTCTGTGACAGCTACTTCAAAACATTGACTTGGGTATCCTTAAGCCACGTTGTAACCAGTTTGGCAGTATGCTTTAGGTCATTGTCCCTTTGGGAGACCTATTCCCGCTCAAGCTTTAACTTCCTGGTTGATGTCTTGAGATGGTGCTTCAGTATTGCCATATAATCTTCTTTCCTCGTGATGCCATCTATTTTGTGAAGTGCACCAGTCCCTTCTGCAGCAAAACAACCCCACAACATGATGCTGCCACCCTCGTGTTTCACAGTTGGGATGGTGTTCTTAGGCTTCCAAGCTTCTAACTTTTTCCTCCAAAAGTATTGATGGTCATTATGGCCAAATAGTTCAGTTTTAGTTTCATCAGACCACAGGACATGTCTCCAAAAATGTACGTCTTTGTTCCTGTGTGCATTTGCAAATATTAATCTGGCTTTTATAAGTTTCTTTTGGAGTAATGGCTTCTTCCTGGCAGAGTGGCCGTTCAGTCCATGTTGATACAGGACTCGATTCACTGTGGATAATGAAACAATTTTACCAGCTTCGGCCAGCAGCTCCATAAGGTCTTTTGCTTTTCTTCTTTGGCTGATATGCACATGTTGGACCAAAGCGGATTCATCTGTGAGACACAGAATCCATCTCCTGGTATGAGTGGTATGATCCCACCTTGTTTGTACTTGCATATAATTGTTTGTACAGATGAACGGGGCACCTTCAGGTATCTGGAAATGACACCCAAGGATGATCCAGACTTGTGCAAGTCCACAATTTTCTCCCTGATATCTTGGCTGATTTCTTTAGACTTTCCCATGATGATACACACAGAAGCAGTGTGTTTCTGGTGTGTTTTGGCAAATATAAATAATTTTGGTAATCCTAATTGACCTGAAACGAGTAAGGTTTATTCTGATTTCATGTCAGTGAGAAAATCATGCCTATGTGTCTTTTTATATAGTGTATGTAAACTTCTGGTTTCAACTGTATATACCTACCTGACTACAAAGGACTGTATACCTACCAACCTAAAGGGAGTGTATATACATATCAATCTACAGGGGGTTGTATATCTACCTAACTATAGGAGACTGAATACCTACCTATCTACTTACAGATGGCTGTATATACAGTGGGTAAATAAGTATTGAACATGTCACCATTTTTTTAAATAAATATTTCTAAATGTGTTATTGACATGAATTTCTCGCCAGATATTGATAACAACACATCCAATCCACACAGGTAAAGAAATCAAACCATAGATGTCCATAAATTAAGTTATGTGTAATAATGAGAAATGACACAGGAGAAAAGTATTGAACATGCTTACTGAAAAACATTTAATACTTTGAACAAAAGCCTATGTTGGTGATGACAGCTTCAAGACACCTCCTGTATGGCGAAACTTGTTGCATGCATTGTCGAGGTGGGATTTTTGCTCATGATTCTACACTACTCTTCAAATCCTGAAGGTTCTTTGAGCTTCTTCTATGAACTCTGAGCTTTTGTTCCTTCAATAGATGTTCTATTGGATTCAGGTCAGATGATTGGCTGGGCCATTCTAGCAACTTTATTTTCCTTCTCTGAAACCAACTGAGAGATTTCTTGGCTGTGTCTTTGGGATCATGTTCTCTCAGAGTCACGGTTGTGTATAGAACCCCAAGCTCACATCACTAGTTTCTGGATCATTTTGCTGTCTGGCTTCCTCACTTCCTCTCGACTGAAATACCCACACTCCTCATGCGTGATTTCAACATCGCCATTGACCCCATGTCTCCTTCTGCCTCTCAGTTTCTTTCATTAACCTCTCAATTTACAGATTCCCCCACCAACAAGGATGGGAACTCTCTTTCTCTGGTCTTCTGTCATCTATGCTCAATTTCTAGCTTTACTAACTGTCCTCATGTGCTCTCTCTCTCTCTTATCTCCTTCACTATCACTAATTCTCAACCTTCTCTGGACACATCTGCCAATCACACATTCAGAAATATCCACTTCATCAACACTCAGGAACTCATAGACACCATACAATCCTCACTGTCCCTAATCTCCTACATCTTCTGTCCTGACCTGGCTGTTAAACAATATAATGAAACACTCTCAACCACTCTGGACATTGGCACCACTTACACACTGTACCACCAAAGGCAGATGCCTTGGCACATGCCTCAGATTCGCCTTCTGCAGCGATGTTCCAGGTGTGCTGAACATCTGTGGAGAAAGTCAAAGCTACCTGCAGACTTTCTCCATTACATATTCATGCTCAGAACTTTCCACACTGCCCTTCACTGTGCCAAATAAAAAATATTTCACCTCCCTCATCTCAACATTACACAACAACCCAAAACAACTGTTTGACACTTTCCACTTCCTCCTCAGACCTTAAGTTCATGCCCCGGTCACTGATCACTATGCTGAAGACCTGGACATTCACTTCAAAGACAAAATTGATAGTATCTGGAAAAACACCCTTTACTGATAAAGCCCACTTTGAAGCTATTCTGCACTGTTAATTACCGACCAGCCTCTAACCTTCCCTTCATCTCTAAACTCCTGTAACGCTTGGTCTACTTTCACCTAATCCGCTATATCTCTACTGGCTCTCTACAATCAGGTTTCCGCACTTAACACTCCACAAAAACTGCTCTAGCTAACGTATCAAACGACCTTGTCAAAGCTAAATCTAAGGGCAACTACTAGTTGTTGGATCTCTCTGAAGCATTTGAAACTGTTGATCATCTTCTCCTCAGCATGCTCAGCGCCACTGGACTCCAGGACACCTCTCTCTCTTAGTTCTCATCCTACCTCTCTGACCGCTCCTTCAGTGTCTCATTTGCAGGTTCCACTTCTCTCCCTTTTGCTGTTGGGGTTCCACAGGGATCGGTTCTTGGTCCTCTCCTCTTTTCAATCTACACAGCCCCCATTGGACAAACCATCATCAGATTTGGCTTTCAATACCATCTCTACGCTGATGACATTCAATTATATACTTCTTCCCGTGACATCACTCATGTTCTCCTACAAAACATCAGTGACTGTCTGTCCACTGTCTCTGACATGTCCTCCCTCGACCTTAAACTAAACCTCGCTAAAACTGAACTTCTTGTCATTCCACCATCTACTAACCAACCTCTTTCTGCTATTTCTGTGTCAATGTGTGGTAGTACCATAACTCCAAGGCATCAGGCCTGCTGTCTTGGGGTTATACTACATTCTGATCTGTCCTTCACTCCTTATATACAGTCCCTTGCTTGTTCCTGTCACCTGCATCTCAAGAACATCTCCAGAATCCATCCTTTTCTCACTGTAGAAACAATTCAAACTCTCATTGTTGCTCTTATTCTTTCTTGTCTTGACTACTGTAACTCTCTGCTTACCGGTCTCCCTCTCTGCAAACTCTCCCCTCTCCAATCTGTCCTGAATGCAGCAGCCAGGCTCATCTTTCTTTTAACCCGCTATACTGATGAATCTACCCCGTGTCAGTCACTGCATTCGCTGCCCATTCAGTACAGGATACAACATAAATCACTCTCACCCATAAAGCTCTCCACAGCGCTTCACATTCCCTCCCTCATCTCTGTCTAATACCCTACCTGGTCTCTCCGCTCTGCTGCTGATATCAGATTACATTCCTCAATCATCCGAACCTCTCAAGCCCATCTTCAAGATTTCACTCTCTCACAGTTCTCTGGAACATGCTACCGCGGGCAATCAGGCACACGCATAACCCTCACAGTTTTAAGAGGGCCCTGAGAATACATCTTCTCAGTCTGGCCTACCACAATCCCTAATTGCTAACCCCAACTCCCTAGCACACACATTCTGTGACTCCCTACACTTCAGCACTTATCTGTATATAGATGTATTGTCTGGGTGGCAGGTTCGTCCAATTTTTAAGCAAACCACCTCATATTTATGTAATAAGGCTGGACCATTGTAAACCTAGCACTCCTCAGCCTTTTTCTCACTCATACACCATTATAGATTGTAAGCTCTTGCGAGAAGAGCCCTCACACCTTGTCTCTCATCTGTAAGTAGCTTTTCATTGTACAATGTCTGTCTTTTTGTCTGTACACCCTACAAATTGTAAAGTGCTGCAGAATATGTTGGCACTATACTGTTGGTATGGCATATTTGGAGTGATATGCAGTGCTTTTTGGTCTGCAAACATGGTGTGTATTATGACATCAAAAGAGTTTCATTTTTGTCTCATCTGACTAGACTATATTGTCCCAGTACTTTACAGGCTTGTCAAAATGTGGTTGAGCAAGCTTTAAAAGCACTTGAATATGCTTTTTGTTCAGCAATGAAGTCAATGCGTGGTCAGCATGCATACAGGCCATGGAGGTAGAGCGTATTACTCATTGTTTTCTTTGAAACAATTGTACCTGCTGATTTCAGGTCTTTTTATAGCTCTCCACAGTGGTCTTTGGCTGTTGGATAACTCTTCTGATAATTCTTTTAACTCCTCTATCTGAAATCTTTTGTTTACTACCTGGTCATGGCCAGTTTTTGGTTAAATGATGTTCTGTGCACTTCCAAATTTTGACCCTAACAGTGCTTACTAGAACCTTTCAAAGTTTAGAAATTCTTCTGTAACCAATGCCATCAGTATGTTTTGCAACACAAATTGTTTGAAAGTCTTGAGACAGCTCACTGGTTTTACCCATAATGATATGTTTCTTGTGTGGCACCTTGTTAAAGAGACCCCTTTTAATTGGCCATCAGTTGAACCAGCTGCTATTATTTTTTTTTAATTGGCACGATTATTTAATTACTCATAGCTTTCAGCTGGTGTCATGATTTTCCATGTTTTTTTGCACCTCTCTTTCTTACTCTGCTTTTTACTCAGAAATCCTGTTCTAAAGCCTATAAACGCTACAAAATCAGCCGCACTCTACAAATGCCAAGAGACAGTATTTTAAAATGCATTTCTGCTAGTTTTTGGATACAGAAAGTTTGAGATTCAAGGTTCTTAGCGCACATTTTTTATTAAAACTAATCATCATGGTTACCTACACTGGGAACCTACACTGAATGCAATCCACCCATCCACAAAAACTATTTTTAATCACAGCAGAATGTAGTTGGGACCTTCATATAAAAGTTTGAGTGGGCACTTAGGGCGACATATATGAGTGGGGCTGCGCCAGTTTTCTGGTGTACTTTGAGCCAAAAAGAATGTATGAACAGGCAAACTCCAAACTTTGGCGCGATAAGTGCCTTTGTAAAGTGCCATAGACACTTTTCAATGCGCCAAAGATTTGGGGCATTCTGGGGGCATGTCGCACCACATTAGTAGAATTAGACACATTTCTGATTCTTTAACGCCAAACCTAGGTGCAGAACAGTTAGAACAGCCAAACCAGGTTAAAGGTGGTCTGCCTGAGCCAGACTTTTTGTATTGGACTACACTGTGTCTGTGTGTATGTACTGCAGAAGAACAGGGTCATACATTCTAGCGCATTTTACACTACCTTAAAGCTATTTAGAACTGGCCTGTCAGTGCCAGGATTCATACATTTCACCCTCAGTGTAGGTTCCCATCTGAACTAAGGTCACCTTGTCATGGTGGATGGGCACTCGTATGTTTTGATCAAAACTTTGCACTAAGAACTTCATATTTTCAAGTATCCAAAAAGTAGCAGAAATGCATTTTAAAATATATTCACTGTGACTGGCTCTTGGTGTTTGTAGAGTGCTGCTGATATTTTGTTGTGTTTTCGTAGCTTTTTTGCTATGCCAGTGTGCACTTATATAATTTTCTTTAAAAACATTTTGAATGTGGTGACCAATTCTTTATTTTAGGATTGTCTGCATGTGGAAGGCTCTAACCTCCACTTTGGTCATGCATTCTGCCCATCCACACAGACTATTTTAAATCAGAGCTGAATATATCAGAGACCTTCATTCCGTGAAAAAATGGAGGCCTGAGTGGGCACTGAGTGAGTTGGGAAATCAGTGTAGGTTCTGAGTTCACCTTGTTGTAGTTGATGGGCACTCGCAGTTTTGATCAAAAGTGTGCACTAACAAAAGTGTGCATAAACCACCAGACTGGTTCCCTTTTAAAGACTTACATTTTTTAAATGAAAAATTCAGTTCACAGAATGAAAACAAAAACAGTTTTCCGTAAAAAGTGGTTTTAACAAAAGTGTTAAAAAAACACAAACACACATATATGGAATAACAATTGGCTGATGTCACCATTCGAAAGAAGTGCTCCGAACGGTAATGTCAGCCAACAGCACGTGTAAGTAACAGTAACCTTTTTTTTTTTTTTTTAAAAAAAGGTAGCAGAACTCTTAAAGAAATACAAATATTAACTGAACACCTCTTTAATAAGCAAAAAACCCTAAAGGCTGTTGTTTTCCCATTGCGTCCAAACATTTAAAAATAAACCAGTTAGATTATGTGTACCTGAAAACTATGCAATCAAAAACACAACATCCCACACAAAAAGTCCTCATACAGCTTCAAAGACAAAAAAGATTGCAGGTTCTGAAAATGCAGTGAAATGTATGAACCTGGTGCCACTCTGATCTGACAGTATGTATCAAAGTGTCTCACAGCACTTTACAAATGTGTCCCGTTCTATGCCAAAAGTAGTCTAAGCCATGCAACTTTGAAACTGGTATGGATTTTTATGACAGTTTTGCACCAAACTTTGGTGCATTTTTGGTGCATCATGTGATTCTCGCACAACAATTCCCCTCCCCGCATCATTGTCGCATTTACAAGTCTCGTGTCTGTCATACAAAGCGGCAAGATTTAGCGTACGACAGTTCATGCATCTATAGAACAGTGCTATGAGAGCTTGGTTCAAAGCATGGCAAAAAAATGGCGCAGTCCCATTCATACGTTGTCCTTTTTTTTGTTTTGAAAATGTGGTATTAATTTGCAAAGTCAGTTTTAAAAAAAAAAAAAAACTATACATATTTGGCCCCACCACAATCATACCAACCCATAGAATAAAGTCAATATGTTATTTATGCCGCTCAGTGAATGGTACCTGATTTAAAATGCAAAAATCAATGACAAAATTGTTGTTTTTGGCTATTTTGTTGAGAACCAAACACTGTAGATGTAGTTACATTAACTGAGAAATAAAAACGTTATGTCCTATAAATATATAAATTATTTTATATTTGACACTGAATTCTTCACATGAATCAAGCAGAACATATTAAAAACACATGTACATACTGCATACCTCAATAGGTTAAAGCCTTTATTCACAACGCTGAAAAGTAAAGTGAACTGTAATACACTTCTCAAAAGATTGGCCTCATAATCTTTTTGTAAAGAAGATAATGCCATTTCATCTTGCCTTGATCTTCTTTCTGTGAGCAATAATCTTTGTTTTACTAGCAGAAAGGTTACTTAGCACATATGGAAATCTACCATTCATCTTGTCTTACCTTCTAAATCTTATTGGGATTGACTGTAGCCATCTGTGCTGATTACTGCACAGAGTAAATAGCTCCATAATATTAAAAGACCTTTCAAAAAGAAATAAATTGTCTCATAAACCATAATTCTGTGTGAAACAAACACCATTGTGGGAAATGGTTTATTATAATGTTTAACAATGTTTATTCTTAGACTCTCTATAATTTTGTGCAGAGTTGCAATGAGAATTGCTCAGGTACAGTTTCCTGGCCCAAATGAGATTCTTTCTAAAATTAGTTACCAAAGTCACTAAGGGACAAAAGGCTTCATCCCTCAACTGGCTCTGATGATGTTTTGTAATTAAATGAGTCAGTTATTTGGGCAAGAATATGAAGAATTGCATTAATACACAAAGAATCATAGGGATTCCAGAATTAAATAACTTAAAAGGGTTGTCCCCACTACAGTACATTGATTGTTTTGAAACAGGTAGAAAAAAGATAAAAAATTTTTTTTTGCTAAATACATTGCTGTTCTGATTTTTTTCCTTTCAGAACTAGTGCAATTCTTATCTCCTAATTCTATACTTTAGCTTCCCTAGGTTATGGACCACCTCTACCTTTGTGTGCTCTAACAGGCTCTAGCAGTGGTCAGGCTAGTAGTGTCACTCCCTGTCCCTGTCTTATCAGCAACACAGGAGCTTTTCTTTTTTATGTTTCTTACTAATAAACCTCAACCCTTAAAAGCTTTGTAGCCTTGTGTCCTGCTGTTTAGAGCCCTCCATCATCAATGGCCCTCTAACACAGTCATCTAGAAACAATAGATCTGATATGTCAATCACTTCTGTAGAATCACCCACAGTTTAACCAAAAAGTGGGAGCCTAAAGCTACCTTTTTAGACCAGGCACTCTCAAACATGCATGGTGACCCCCATGGGTGGCACCCATTTAAGAAGGACCTGTCAAGGGTTTGTAATATGTAGTTTACAGTACATAAAACCCATAGAATAATCATTGGCATTCATTCAAATTACAGATTCTCAAGAGAAACTCATTTACCATCTTTTTTCTCCTCCCCAAAGATTCCCACACGACTTTAAAACAATATCTTGTGATTTCAGCCATCTTGCATTACTTCTTTGGCAGTAAAGGATATATTAGATAATTTACTATGCTTACCAGGACGCAGCGTAGCGATGCGGACTTAGAGTGGAGTAGATCGGGATATTGAGCTGGTTGCTCTGCCCGGCGAGACACTCCACCTTCCATGTCAGGGAAGGAGGCGTGTCCTCCAACTTGGAGTCAAGTCGGCTTAAAGCGCACGCATGCGTGGTGACTGACAACAGACGCCAAGCGCTTGTGAACATGTGAATCAGAGTTATGGAGTTCTGAAAGGTATGTCTCCTTAAAATACGTTGTAATTATATGTTATAATGACTATAGCTATGCATCATACCGAGTATTGATAAAATAGGATACTTTGAGTATATAAGTGATGGGTATATCTTTATTGTTGGTTGTTAATTATCTAATATAAATTAGTAGACTATCTTTGTGATATTCTGGCACTGTTAGGGTTGCTTTCATTTACCCTTTCTATAGTATGCAGTACAGGATATACCAAGAGCTTCTTTACTCTTTTCTGCCTAACATTGTTGGGGCTTACTCCTCAAGACAAACCTTTTCCATACCTCCTTTTGGGACATATAATTGACAATGAGTCAGTACTAAGTACCACTTGATAAAAGTAAGTGGCTCCTGTTCTGATAGTCCCATCCTGCCCATGTTTAAATTTATCACCCATTTATTTCATAAAACCACATCATGATTTAACTGGTTATCCCATGACTGAATATTGCATTTCTCTGCAAAACATGTAAAACATAAAAAATATTTCTATTAAATTTTTTTTAATCTCCCTTTTTAAATGCATATGAATTTTGGTGCCCAGGCAAAATTTTTATCACACTCATTAGTAGTGTAGAATGCGCCTGAATTTATGAATCTGTTCTACTGTGGGTCATAGCTTAGGTGCTTTCTAGCTCTAAAATGCCAAATCAGGCTCAGTTAAACCACTTTTAAGTTGGTCTACCTGTTCCAGTAGTAATGTGCCCAGTTTTGCCGTCCTCCTGTCATAAATGTGTAGAATCATGTGGTTCTGGTGCGACCCCTCCAGAACGCCCCCCCGAACTCAGGCGCATTACGAAGTGCCACGGGGGCGCCTTATAATGCGCCTAGTTTTGGAGTGCATCTGATTACAAATCTAGAGAACAGGTCTGCGCCAGTTTTTTGTGTGAAAAGACGCCGTACTACTGGCACAGCCCAGGACACACATGTCACCACTGGTGTTCTTTTGAACAGTTTGTTAGAACATCCACCTAATGTGTTCAGTACTGGTGGTTAATATGTTATAGGACCAATGTCTTAGAACATATTAACATTGAAAAGTCCCTCCAGTTTGTACATCAATAAATGATGTTGTGCATCAAACATACTCCACATTATACTAACACATTGAACTGAAGATAATTCCCACTTGTCAATACATCAAAACAGTTGTTCTTCATATGGAAGTGATAATTAACTGGTTCAGTGGACCTAAGTTTAGTTACCTTTAAGATACACAAGAGTAAGCACTAGAATCTAAAAATATATGAAGTAGACCATTCTGACCAGATCTTCTACAAGAATGTGCACTACAAATAGACTTCTCTGCAATTGTCTCTGCAGACTAGCACTAGCTTTCCAGTTCCCACACAATCAGAACTATTAAAGAGGCTGTAAGGTATGGTAATAATATTTCTTAGTTAAATCCACAGGGTTTATATTAGCAGGTTTTGACTTTTAGAATATTCTTTGCCTTTATCTTTTGTTTTTCTGTGTAAAACTATTCTTGAAAAAGGGTTTTATGATTAATATTGATATTACACATGTTGTTAGAATATGCCATACATGTATGATAAGTGAGGGTATAACCACTGGGACCCTTGTGACTACAAAAAGAAAAGGGTTACAGGGTTTTGGAAACCATTGCTGCCCACTGGAATCTGTTTCTTACCACATGCCATTCTTTTTTGGTATTGTAGTTGAGCCAAGTTTTAGATGGCCTTTAACTGGGGATTTTGGAGGTCAGATTCTCAATGATGACACATTAATGGCTTACTCTAGGGATATTCTATCAATGTTGAAGGTCACACAACCCTTTAATGATTATTTCAAATAGGAGATATAAACTATGTTGTTACTGTAACGGCAGTGGTAGTGGATCCGCTGGGCCACCGCAAGCGATGGTGGAAGCCCACGCCAGGGAACGGAATCTAAGTAAAACCCCGGTTTTCACCAGACCCCGCCCCCAAAGGGGGATGGACTTGCTGCGGCGGAGAACTACCAGGTCTTTTCCCCACTGGTGGGACTTGCTTGCGGTGGTAGCCAAGGATAAGCGTGGTACAGAATCGCGAGGCTGGGGCGTAGTCAGGGACGGGCAATAGGTCAGGACAGGCGGCAGAGGTTCGGGGTCAGGAAACAGGAGCGGGGACGGTCTGGTACACGGTAGAGGCAAACAAGGAACAAGACGCTTTCTCTAAAGGCTCAGGAGGCACTAAAGATCCGGCAGAGGGCTCCCGGGGAGGAGGACCAATATATAGGGTCAGTGGACCGGCAACCACCAATTACCGGCGCACTGGCCCTTTAAGAGAGAGGAGACTGCGCGCGCGCGCCTTAGGGAACGGGAGCGGCGCCCGACGGCCGTGATGAGCGCGCCTGGAGTCAGGAGCGGGGTCGGGTAAGTTATTAGCACCGCGGGACGAGCGCGCCCACGGAACCGGGCCACGGACCGTGCAGCCACTCCCCCCGCGGCACACGAGAGGGGGCCGGGGAGCGAGCGCGCCCGCAGCCCGGGGAACGGTCTGCGGCGCCGCTCGTTACAGTACCCCCCCCCCCTTAGTCCTCCCCCTCTTCCGAGCCCGGAGGAACCTCAGAACAAGTTGACGGTCCAGAATGCTGTCCTCCGGCTCCCATGACCTTTCCTCGGGCCCGAACCCCTTCCACTCGATGAGAAAGTATCGCTTCCCCCTGGACACCCTCAAAACCCAAGTTTCTCTTTACGCGGAATACATTAGTAGCATCCCCCACCGGGGAAGGAGGAGCAGCCTTACGAGAAAAAGGGTTTAAGGACCAGGGTTTGAGAAGTGCACATGAAGGAGTTCGGGATGCGCATGGAGGGCGGGAGCCGGAGTTTATGGGGCCACCGGGTTTAGACGTCTGAGCACCTCAAAGGGACTACGTAGCGGGACCCAATTTATAGTTTGGGGATCTTAAGCCTGACTATTTGGCAGACAGCCAAACTTTATCGCCAGGAGAAAAAAATTGGAGGAGGACCCTTTTTTAATCCGCCTGGGCTTTCATGCGTGCCGAAGCACGGAGCAAAGACTGGTGGGTCATGGCCCAAATAGTCTTCATGTCGGGGGACCAGTGTATCTGCAGCAGGGACTTCGGACTGAGAGGGCAGTGGGAGAGGAGGGCGGGGATGCAGGCCGTACACAATATAGAAACGGGATGCCCCTGCTGACTCGGAATCTAGGGAATTGTAAGGAAAATTCTGCCCATGGGAGTAGATCAGCCCAGTCATTCTGACGCGCCGAAACAAAGTGGCGCAAGTAGGTCCCCAGGACCTGGTTAAACCCTTTCTATTTGGGCCCATTAGTCTGGGGATGATAGGGCCCGAGGAAAAATCGAGTTTTAACCTAAAGCAGGGAACCAAGGGCCCGCCAGAATTTGGAGACAAACTGGACTCCGCAGTCAGAGACAATCTGCAGATGCATCCCGTGTAGGCAAAAGATGTGGTGAAAAAATAGGTTAGCCAGGCGCGGGGCCGAGGGCAGACCCGTCAGTGGACAAAGTGAGCCATTTTAGAAAAACGATCAGTAACTACCCAGATCACGGTGTTACCAGGGGAAATGGGGGAGATGGGTTTTATAAAATCCATCGCCACATGCGACCAGGGCTAGTAGGGATGGGCAGGGGAAGCAGGAGCCCGACTGGCCTGGACGAGGTGTTTTGTTACGGGCACAGGTGGTAAAAAGGCCCAACAAATTCTTTACGTCCTTAGCAAGGTCCGGCCACCAGTAGAACCGTGAGATAAGGAGATGGGTTTTACGGGCGCCGGGTGCCCAAAGCCACCAATGGAGTGCCCCCACTTCAGGATCTGTCTGCGGAGTGCGGGCCCACGTATGTCTTCCAGGCGTGCATGCCGGAGGTCAACAGGGGCTAAGAGGACAAAGACGCTCCGGGAAGGTATTATGTTGCTCCGGGGATGTTTCCTCTCCCGACCACATCAGAGCGCGAGACAACACATTCTTCCCCCGTCGGACGGAAGTGGATTAGGAAATCAAATCGGGAGAAAAAGAGGGACCATCTAGCTTGGCGTGGATTGAGTCGCTGGGCCGTCTGGAGGTACTGGAGGTTTTTGTGGTCAGAGTAGATACTGATGGGATGCGAGCACCTCCAGTAGAAAAACGCCTTTTCCTCCAGGGCTAGCTTAATGGCTAACAACTCCCGGTCTCGATCGTTAATTCCTTTCCGCCGGTGAGAAAGTTTTGGAAAAGAACCCGCAGGTGACCGTTCTCCCTTTTGGGCCCCCCTTTTTGCGTGAGAACCGCACCGACCCCGACCGACGAGGCGTCCACTTCAAGTGCAAATGGCTTAGTAGGATCCGGCCGTGACAGGACAGAAGCGGAGGCGAAGGCAGACTTCAAACTCGAGAATGCTTTCCTCGGCCTCGGGTGGCCAGCTTCGCGGTTAGCGTTCTTTTTCGTAAGCGCCACAATGGGGTGCCACCCGTGGGAGAAGTGTGGGATGAATTGCCGGTAATAATTACAGAAATCCAGGAAGCGTTGTATAGCCCGAAGACCAACAGGGAGAGGCCATTGCAGGACGGCAGACAGCTTAGCTGGGTCCATCTGCAACCCTTGGTCCGAGATAATATATCCCAAGAAAGGGAGACTGGTCTGATGAAAGATGCACTTTCCCCAAATTGGCGTATAGCGGTTGGCACGGAGGCGCCTCAGAACCCCCGGCGGACATGAACACGGTGGGGTCTCCAAGTCAGAAGAGTATACCAGATGTCGTCAGGTACACTACGACCCCACGTATACCCAAAAGATCCCTGAAGATGTCGTTCACGAACCCTGGAAAACGGCTGGGGCGTTACAAAGGCCGAAAGGCATGACCAAGTATTCGAAAATGCCCGTCCCCTGGTGTTAAAAGCCGTCTTCCACTCATCGCCCTCCGGATGCGGATGAGATTATAGGCTCCCCTTAAGTCCCAAATTTTGGGGAAGATCTTCGCACCCCGTAGGCGATCAAAGAGCTCAGGAAACAATGGCAGAGGGGTACCGATTCTTCACCGTGATCTTATTAGACCCCGAAATCAATGCAGGGTCGCAGGGTACCGTCCTTTTTTCCACGAAGAAATCCCGCCCCCGCGGTAGAGGGGGATTCCGTATGAGCCCCTTCTGGAGGTTTTTCCGTATATTCGGTCATAGCTTGAGGTCTTGGAACGGACAAGGGATAGACTCGGCCCCGGGGGGGACTGGTACTGGCAGTAGATCGATCGGGCAGTCATAAGGTCGATGAGGAGGAAGGATCTCGCTTCTTTCCCCTGAAAAGACATCGGTGAACCCCTGGTATTCGGCGGGTAGGCCCGGCCAATGGTTCGGGGGGCCGTGCGAGAGACGGTAAACACCGGGCGAGGTGGGCCCTCAGACAACGGCTCAGGCAGCTGGGGCCCAGCATGTGACTTCACCCCACGTCCAGTCTAGCTTTTGGAGAGTGGAGTCGCAACCACGGAAGTCCGAGAAGAAGCGCCGAAGAAGAGCGGGCAGGACATAGAAGGCGATTTTCCTTATGCAGGACTCCCACGTGAAGAGACAGTGGCTTGGTGATGAACTGTATAGTGTCGCTTAGCAGCTCGCCGTTGACCGAGGAGATGACCAGGGGTTTTTCCAAAACCCGGACCACCGAAGACGGTACTGCGGGCACCAAAAGGGGCGATGAATAAAGTTCCCGGCCGAGCCGAGTCCAAGAAGGCGGAGGTCCGGAAAGTGAGACCAGCATCAGTCCTGACTTGAACAGGCAGCATCATGCGTGGGAGGAGAATTTGCACCAGGGACGCCCTTCTCCCACGAACCCTAGGTGCGGGAGTTTTCCCGGACGTTTTGGATGTTGGGGACAATTCCTCCGGAAGTGCTCAGGACTGCCCCAGTAGAGGCACTGTTGCCAGACCGAGTAAGGGCCAGTTCTTGTTCAGAGAGATGTACCTTGTCGACCCCGCATGGCTCCTAATAGGGAGTGGTGCTGGTTGCGTAGGTTTTCTCTGTAACACGCGAGTATACCGGCGTGGACGTGCTCCTTCTCGTTCTTGCCGGATCTGCTCTTGCATATCGGCGAAACGCACATCAATGCGGGGATCCAACTGAATTAACCCGCTGAGAGAGGACGGGATGTCTCTTGCGGCCCCGCACATCCTTAATCCTACTTGAGAGACCCTTTTAAAGGTAGCGCACAAGGCAGCCTCGTTCCAGGATAACTCCCGAGGCTAGTGTGCGGAACTGCACTGCGTAGTCCCCCCACTGATGAGTCTCCCTGGCATAGAAATGAGGAGGGCAGTCTCGGCGGAGGATGCCCGGCCGGTTCCTCAAAAACGCTGTGGAATCCTGGAGGAAGGACTGCAGAAACCGTTGTCAAGGGTCATTCCGATCCCCAGAGGTGTGGCCCATGCTAAGGCCTTCCCGGAAAGCAGGCGCCACGAAAGCCACTTTAGAACGCTCCGTAGGGAACTGGTCCCCCATTAATTCTATGTGTATTGAGCACTGGGTGATGAAGCCTCGGCACTGCTTGGAGTCCCCTTTCAAACTTGGACGGTAGCGGGTAACCGAAGCTTAGGGCCACCGTTGCGGCCGGGGCGGCGGGAGGCGGTGTAGTCACGGATGGAGTTGGGTGGTTTGCCAGGAGTTGCTGGGAATATGACGGTCAACTGGGCCAACTGCAGAGCCTGTTGCGCAATTTGACGTGACTGTTTTCGCGACGATGCGGCAAGGTCTGCATCACCAGGGCAGAGGCACCTTGGCAGGATTCCATGGCCGGATCTTACTGTAACGGCAGTGGTAGTGGATCCGCTGGGCCACCGCAAGCGATTGGTGGAAGCCCACGCCAGGGAAACGGAATCTAAGTAGAAAACCCGGTTTTCACCAGAGCCCGCCGCAAAGCGGGATGGACTTGCTGCGGCGGAGAACTACCAGGGCCCTTTCCACTGGGGGGACTTGCTTTCGTGGGAGCCAAGGATAAGCGTGGTACAGAATCGCGAGGCTGAGGCGTAGTCAGGGGCAGGCAATAGGTCAGGACAGGTGGCAGAGGTTCGTGGTCAGGAAACAGGAGCGAGTGGTCTGGTACACTGTTTGGGCAACAAGGAACAAGACGCTTTCTCTAAAGGCTCAGGAGGGACTAAAGATCCGGCAGAGGGCTGCCGGAGGAGGAGCCAATATTAGGGTCAGTGACCGGCAACCAGCCCTTACCGGCGCACCTGGCCCTTTAAGAGAGAGGAGGGCTGGCGCGCGCCGCGCCTTAGGGAACGGGAGCGCGCCCGACGGCCGTGATTTAGCGCGCCTGGAGTCAGGAGCGGGGTGGTGGGTAAATTATTTATGCACCGCGGGACGAGCGCGCCCACGGACCGTGCCGCCACTCGCCCGCGGCACACGAGAGGGGGCCGGGGAGCGAGCGCGCCCGCAGCCCGGGGAACGGTCGGCGGCGCCGCTCGTTACAGTTACCTTTCACAGTTTCTTATTTTGCTTCAAGAAGTCTGTGTAGGTAATAGTTTCCATGGACTGAAGACTGTAAATAGCTTGAAGTTATTTATGGTAGCACTTCTATTACTATGAACTTAAGCGGCCCAGTGCAGTACTTGCTACAGCCAAACCTCCAGAGCACAGGGCACTGAGCAGTAAATTCTACTGCAAAACATCCACAAATGTGGTACTACATAAATATTTATTACAATACAAGTTTAAGGGACACTCTATGCTGCCATAAAGAAGTAAGCAATGATATAAGATGTGAGAAACCAACTATGTTTTCAGTACCCTCCGATACATCTCATGTACTGATTGGTCCTACTGAAGTGAGTTATCGGCTGGCTAAATAATGGTAAAGTAAATATTTTTACTTCATTGTGACTTTTGTATCTGTTTTTTACTGGCTAGGCAGCAAGATGGCATTTTTCCACACATAACTGGCAGTATCTGGGAGTATGCACAGAAACCGTCTGCTCAGTGGTGTGCTTGGAGACATCTGAGTAACACGTGTTATGTCTAAAGTTATAAAAAACAAAAATAATAATTTTTAAATGTTTTCCTGTCTAACCCACAGAAGTTATTGAGAATGGGGAAAATATTAAAAAAAAAAACATAATTCACCTGTGTAGCTGTAATTCCATCACTGCCATCATGTTCATCAGTTGTTTGATCCTGCAGCCAAACTCTGGTCTCAGTGGCCTCTGCCTACATACACTCACCGGCCACTTTATTAGGTACACCATGCTAGTAACGGGTTGGACCCCCTTTTGCCTTCAGAACTGCCTCAATTTTTCATGGCATAGATTCCACAAGGTGTTGCAACGATGCTCATTTGGTACCAAGGGGCCCAAAGAGTGCCAAGAAAATATTCCCCACACCATGACACCACCACCACCAGCCTTGACCGTTGATACAAGGCAGGATGGATCCATGCTTTCATGTTGTTGACGCCAAATTCTGACCCTACCATCCGAATGTCGCAGCAGAAATCGAGACTCATCAGACCAGGCAACGTTTTTCCAATCTTCTACTGTCCAATTTCGATGAGCTTGGGCAAATTGGAGCCTCAGTTTCCTGTTCTTAGCTGAAAGGAGTGGCACCCGGTGTGGTCTTCTGCTGCTGTAGCCATCTGCCTCAAAGTTCGCCGTACTGTGCGTTCAGAGATGCTCTTCTGCCTACCTTGGTTGTAACGGGTGGCTATTTGGAGTCACTGTTGCCATTTTATCAGCTCGAACCAGTCTGCCCATTCTCCTTTGACCTCTGGCATCAACAAGGCATTTCCGCCCACAGGACTGCCGCTCACTGGATGTTTTTTCTTTTTCGGACCATTCTCTGTAAACCCTAGAGATGGTTGTGCGTGAAATCCCAGGAGATCAGCAGTTTCTGAAATACTCAGACCAGCCCTTCTGGCACCAACAACCATGCCACGTTCAAAGGCACTCAAATCACCTTTCTTCCCCATACTGATGCTCGGTTTGAACTGCAGGAGATTGTCTTGACCATGTCTACATGCCTAAATGCACTGAGTTGCCGCCATGTGATTGGCTGATTAGAAATTAAGTGTTAACGAGCAGTTGGACAGGTGTACCTAATAAAGTGGCCGGTGAGTGTAAACAGCACATAGTTTCATAGTTTGTAAGGCCGAAAAAAGACAAGATGTCCATTCAGTTCAGCCTGTTGTGCTAAGGTGTTGATCCAGAAGAAGGCATAAAACCCCAATGAGGTAGAAGCCAATTGTCCTCATTTTAGGGAAAAATTCCTTCCCGACTGCAATCTGGAAATTGAAAAAATCCCTGGATCAACGACCCTTCTCCAGAATCCTAGACATTCAAACTTGTTATATTATTACTCTCTAGAAGTGGCTAGCGCGTACTTCTAAAACACTTGTCATATTGTGGGTTTTTTGTAGTAATAATAATAATAATAATCATCATAGTATAGAGCCATGGAAGTCTGCTGCTATTTTATGCTGCCCATGGTTTGGGCATATGACCTATTTAAATAAAAAAAATACACTTTTAATCTAGTGTTTTTAGGAACTATTAACGTATACATCATTGGCCTTATAGAGGGGTAAGGTTACTGTCCTTAATTATGTGATTACAAATTTAATTAAAAGAACACTACCATCCAATTTTTTTTTTAACAAGCAATATGTGACTAACATGTAATTTTGAGTAATAATTAGGTGGTTGGTTTTTATATTACTTTTTAAAGTTCCCCTATGTACTTAACATTTTGGTTTGTCTCTCTGACTTCCCCACTGTGAGCACTAATAGCGTGTGAACTGCGTGACGGTTCTCTTCCAGACCCACTAAGGGCCTGAAAGAGGTAATTGTTATCAGCAAGACCTTATAGGTGTGAAGAAGGCTGGAAACTGTGCAGAAAAAGATTAATCCATTATCCTTTTATGTATTGCTCTTGTCATTGCTCCATAACGCTTAACTTTTAGAGATTGCAAAGAGGGACACATCAGGCCATGCCTCTAACCATACCCAAACACATCACATCACACCAAGACAAACCTCTGACCACGCCCAAACACATACAGGACACATTCTCATGGCTGCATTGTATCCAATGATGAAATATTCAGTAAGTTGTTAAGTAATTATACTGAGGAAGCAAGATAGTTTATTGATGCAAATCTTTTTCCCAAATGAAAAAGAGGGACATTTATAGAGCTAAGAGGAACAGAGGGACAAGGGTTAAAGATAGGGACAGTCCCTCCAAAATAGGAACACTTTGGAGGTAGTTGCTCTATCTAATCTGGTTTTTATTTAGGCCTGTCTATAGAACACTAAATTGGCTGCATTATAGGTGGCATGTATGAACGGGGCTGTGCCAGAAGTCTGGTGTATTTTCAGCCCAACATCAGACGCAGCCCCGTTTGCGATAGGTGTAAATATCCCCCACGCCAATATCAAACGCATTACAGAGCGCCCGCGGCACTTTGTAATGCGCCTGGTTTCGGGGGCGTGCGGGAGGCGGGCACACTAGAACCATAGATTTGTAGTTTTGTTACAGCAATTCTTGGTGCATTACTGCTGGAACAGGCAAACCACTTTCAAAGTGGTATACCTGAGCTAGAAATGTCGTACTAGAGCTAAAATGCGCATGATTTTAAGAACGCCCATTAGAAGCGGATATCATAAACCAGGCACATTTCTATACTAATATTATGTGTAGAGAAATAGGCATTTACATGCCAAAATTCAATACATGCCGCCCTAAGTCTTTTACCTTACTTTGAAATTGAACCTACATGGGCTACATGCAGGATAAAACATTTCATAGCATTACACCACCAATGAAATTGTCTGCCCTGTCATTTAGGAGTTTTATCTCATTATTACAGCTAGAGAAGGGCAAGATTTTATGTGTAATTTTTAAATAGCACCAAAAATTATTTTACAAAACCATGTTTTTCAGGCATATTGATTTTAACAAAAATACCCTTTTGTAATGGAAGTGTCCCTTAAAACAATGCATTCTAGAGTTTATCCATATAAACAATCAAAAATGGGTGACTGTAAATGTTTTATTATTTATCTACATTAAAGATTTTGTGTATCCGCAATGCCAAACAATTCAAACTCTTAATATGAAATATGAAATCTTTTCTTTGTGTGTTAAAAAATAAGTTAAAAAAATACTTATCTCTGCATATGAGTTAAATTGTTCACCTACGCCAATGACTCATTACAATATTTGTAATATATTCTGATTAAAACATTATTATTGATGGATCATTAGTCAAGTTCGGATACTAATGGACTAATAGATTTCAATTACATCAACAATAATGTAATACAAATGCACTATTTATTAAAAGGGTTCAAATAATATTCAAATGTTTGTATGCCTCAGCCTGCATTGTTGGTTTAACCCCTTAAGAGAAAGTGTCATCATGAAATAAACTATTTTTAAAATTAAATTTGTAAAAAATAATTTTCTTTTTTTCTCATTTTCTACACTAATATCAATATTTAAAAAATAAATAAAAATTACTACATCTGTGACTTCAACCCCTTACCAACAATGGACATACTCATACGTCCATTGTGGGAAGGTGTTCCCTCAAATGGACATATAATTATGTCCAAGATATGAATAAGGAAGTCACTTCCGAAATGCGTTAGCGTCTACATCATGCTCGTGTCATTTCCTTGTATTATCACCATGTAGAAAATGACTTTTTATCTTTTGGAAAAATAAAATTTGGATCGTTTTAACACTGCACTCCGGATGCTGCTGGAATCAATCATCTGGTCTTTTCGTATAATTGGAATCAATCATTTGTTCTACTCTCAAGATATTGTGAGGGTTCACAAACAGAACCCGCACTATCAGCGCATAGAACCATCTGTATATACCAATTTTAATGTGGTCTGCCTGAGCCTGAGAAGTTGAAGAGGAGCTAGATTTGTTGTTACGGCAAAAAATGTCCAATATAACTTACACTAGTACAATAATAAAAAGTAATTTCTGATAATTATCAAACTATATAAAATTAAATTGTTTAGACTTAATAAAAGAAAATGGTCTCCTATAAAATGTATTTAAACTTAATAGAATCTGAAACTAATTTTACCCACTGATGATGTGGTTCACAGTCTTAATTTTTACTACATTAAAACTGAAATTTATTTTTGCTGCTTTCACCTTTCATTCTACATACAGCAAGACCCAGAACACCACAGGTCTTTGTGATAATCTAAGCTCAGTAGCCACTTCCATTGGAAAGCATCCTGCTTGAAGCCTCGCAATAGCCAGGTACTGTTGATCAATTGTAAGGTGTTGTCTTGGTCTCATGATGTCAAAATGTGAATAGCATGAGGAGGAGGACTGGTTAAATCCCAATTCAAATTGATCCCCTAAATTTATTGGTGATTCAGGAATGAATACCTTGGGCCACATGTATAAAAACTGTTTAGGTCTAAAACTCACTTTGCTGCCCATAGCAACCAATAAGAGTGCCCCTTTTCATACATGTGGCCCCTTGTTTGCCATTAAGCTCCTTGTTAGAGATCATGAGGTTGTGCAAAAAGTACTGAAATACTGAACTGAATTGAACATGTGCATTCTAAAGTTAAGTGATGGTCTCATTTAATGCATTTACAAAAAAAATTCAAGAAATTTTATGTTCATCCTGAAATTTCAACCAACAGCCAAATAACCCTAACTTTTTGTGAGTAACCTATCAAAAAGTACAAAAATACATCAGAGCTCTCAGTTGAGGACAATACTCAATACCAAAACTGGAACTCAAATTCATCATGGAACCATGGAGTTATAATTAAAACCAAGGGACTTGCTGTGTATACTATAGGGTTAGTAATATGATATCCTAATTTTCTTCCAGAACTTCTAACAACTTATTTAAATTGTCATTTGCTTGGAATTTTGTGTTATATTTCTCTTTGCAGTTTTAAAGCTGTCAGAGCTATCTAAAGAAACATGAAGTTGTACTATGTTCCTCTCACATGCCTCTATGACCCTTCAGAATACCAGGTTTCCTCCTAAAATCACAATTGTTAACATTTTGCAGGCCACTGGTACTAGAATTTTGGAAAATATACACTCTCATATAGATCTTTGGGTACTAACTTGTGATTAACCCATATGAGGCAATCTAGACTAACTGGTGATGGGCAGTGAACAACATATAAATGTACTGTATCTGTTGCATTTCAGGGAGTGTCGAAAGTTTAGGTGCGTTTTTGTTATCTTTTAATTCAGTAGCATCAAAAAGTCAAGTGTAATTTTTTTAATGCAAATACCTGATACAGTATAATGTAAGGCACATAATTCATATAGTCTTATCCAGGCTCGGACTGGCTCACAGGGGAAACCCCCAGTGGGCCCCTTAGCATGGCAGGCCTAATATTTTTTAACTGCATATACATCTTGAGAAGAGGCAAAAAAGCAGAGAAATAAAGGCAAAAAGTAAGAGGCAGAGCAAAAGAGGAATCTACAGTCATTTACAGTAGCTGTAGGGTGGGTCCCTAAAATTAATTCCACCAATGGGTCAGAAACAGCTCAACTGATGAGCCCCTAGAATCAACTCCCCCTGTGGGCCCTAAGCACCCCAGTCTGACACTGGTCTTATCTACTTTTAAATTATATATATTAACACCATAAGTCAATGCCACTGAGAAGTTAAAGAGGCTGTATAGTTTATTTATAAATTGATTTCATGCTACTGCTGCCCTTCTAAAATCTAAAAAAACCCTTTTTGTCAGCTTTCCTCCTGTGCTGCCAAAGTCCTCTCTCTCCACCAGTCTTCTGCTTACTCTTGTCCTCCTCCAAAATGGACATCACTTCAAGAGTTACTGATTGGCTGCAGCGATCATGTGTCATTGCCTGTCATCACTGTTGGGAACTAAACACTCCATACAGTGTCATCAGGCATTGGCACTTGACCTCTCGTTCGGAGTGAGATCCCGTTCGGAAGAAAACAGAACAGTAGACCAGTAGAGAGGAAAGACTCCAAGGTGAGAGAAGAAGTGAGTGTTAGTTTTTTTTTATTTTAGAAGGGAAGCAGTAAAAACCCTCAAAACAATTTTAAAAAATAAACCAGACAAACCCTTATTTATATATGTCCACTATGGATTGTATAGCAGGTTTTAGAGAAGAACATGGTCTCACTTCAGGCCACATGTATGAAAACTGTCTAGTTCTAAAATTCACTTTGTTGCCCACAGCAACTAGAGTGCCCCTCTCATTTTTCCAGAGAAATATATAAAATGAAAGGGGCGCTCTGATTGGTTGCTATGGGCAACAAAGTGAGTTTTAGACCTAGACAGTTTTCATACATGTGGCTCTTTGTCTTTAAAAATATATGAAGTAGCTATTATAATAGAAAGGTCAGATCCCGGTCTATATAAAGAGCTAATACTGTATTCTCATACAGGAGTTGACAGTCAGAAGGAGGCTTTCATTTTACACCACAGTCAAATGAAATAAAATGGAAAGTAATTATATCCGGAAACATGCTCTGGAGTAATACAAGGAAACAGGACATTGTTTCATCAAAAAGCAGAAACAAGTAACATTTTAAACAGTCATATTATTCAGACGCAAGCCTGATGCTAAGCAGCAATAGTCTTTAATTACTACCTGTCAGACTTCCCACACAGCTACAGTTCTAAACAACATGGTGAATCAAAAATAATTTTATTCTCAGCTCAGTTTCTTTTTGTTATTTTTTTTTTTTAAAATGACATTTCCTTATAAATGAAATATTCATATTCACAGCTGGCTAGCAAAGATTGTTTTTTCACCATTTCTTGGTTATGTGCTCACGTTTCAATTATTTTGTGGCTAGTGGTTTCTGAGGAATGCTACTGGCAGTCGTGGAATAAAAGGTCCCATGGGCCACTGGAGGTGTGAAGCTATGGATGACCTGCAACCACTGGTATCCAAAAATCAATGGAAAGAAACTATCCTCAGAGAAAAACCATAAGAAATTATACACATATGATTCACTAAGATTTAGACGTAGCCTAGGTCATAGATTATATCTGCCACTAGGGTGCCAAATCCTTTTTTAACTCCAAGACAGATTTAAAATGCAGACTCATATTACCAGAAGATGACATCATTCAAGCTGTACATATTGTACTAAGCTGTAATCACCATGCTCCCGCTATTTGATGCCTTCAGTAATAGATCAGAGCAAGGATAAAAGAAATAGAAAACAAATCTTCGCATGTAATGATGATAATTTTTATATAAAAAGATTGGATATAAAAGCTGGACAGTACAGGAGCAAGGCAGGGGAAGCATTGCTGCCTTTGAAAATTGATGTTGTTAAAGACTAAGCGATGTGTTATGAAAATAGAAAAGTAATCCTTCACCAAGGCAACTTGGGGAAGTTCAAAAAAGCAGACCACGGAACAGGATAAGGAAACAACTCATTGACAAATACAGTTATCGTTGGACCTTTGAAAGACTTTGAGTGTTTGCATATCTGCTACTAATTGTATCTTTTTTTTACTTGACTTCCATCTGCTATGAATGATCTGATACCGATACAACTATTAAAGGGGTAATCTGGGAGTTTAACTCCTTAAAGGGAATGTGTCATCAAAAAATGACTTATTGTTTAACTCACATTTTTATGTTAAACACATTTTTTAGGAATTTTTGGTTAGGTTTTTTTTAATTTTCCATATCACTTTCATTATATTTTTAATAATTCTTAAGTCTTGCAGTTTTAACTTTGGCCACTAAGCCTGGGGGGGCCGTTTACACGCAGGGGGACAAATACCGGCGGTTTCCCGGCCGGAAATTTGTCCGGTTTGCGCCTCCCCAGGGCCCGGGGGGGCGGCTTTTTCTCTTGTCGATGAGCGGAGAACAGCCCCCCATTGAGATGCACATGTTCCGCCCAAAAAACCGGATGGAAGATTGTGCATGTTCAATGTTTTGCGCCGTCCGCCAGCGCAAAACCGCCGGGCGAAAACCCTGCAGGGGGGACTGTTTGAAACGGGTTTTCCATAGAGCAAATTGTGCTCATTTTCGGCCGGTTTTTTTCAGGCGGTCTGAAAAACCGCAATCCGTCTGAAAAACCGGCCGAAAACCCGTGCAGTGGGGACATGCCCTAATAATCGTCTGACACTTGCTGTTCTGTTTAGAGAGCTTTTCAGCAGCGTGCTTATTATCAGTAACAGCAGGGTCACACTGAAAGGAGACACCATTGTGTACAGATAACACAGAATCCACCAGTCACAAGAGGAGATGTCACAGCTCCCCCTCTCTCCTATCTTCACAGTGAAAACTCTTCTATACAAGTCTATGGGACATAATCTGTCTTAAGAATCCTATGTGCATGAAGCTGCTGTAAAGTATCTCTCTGACTGCTGTTAGAGCAGTGCAAGCAAGAATGTCTTCCCCACAATCATATATAGACGGCCAAATTGAGAAATTTACAATCAGGAAAAGAATATGGATCAGGGTCTTGATTTAATAAGGAAAAAAAACATTGGCGACAGATTCCCTTTAACCCCTCCAAAGAAAAAAAAATGACTCTTCATTTTTCTCCTCCTCACAAAAGTCATAGGGCGACATGTATGAATCTCGCCGGGTCGAGGCGCCGTTTTCCGCCAGTTTCCCGGCGGAATCTGCGCCTGATTTATGTCGGGGACGGCCACCTCATACATATCATTGTAAAGTCCGCCCCCACCCGGCGCAGTGCGGGAATGAGGCGAAGTGCGGCGCTGCGTCCTGAGATTGTCCGCCGGGGGAAAGTGCGATCATACATGCGGGGAAAAAGTCCGCCACGCCTCGCCATGTGTGGGGCACAGTGCGGGGACATGGGCGCAGTGCGGGACTTAGGCGCCTGCGGGCTGCGCCGAAAATCTTTTTCCGATGCGAGACAGGCTGGAGGGGCGAGAAATAAATTCCCAAGTCGGTGCGGAGTATAAATCCAAAATCGCCTTTATAAAGGCTTCTACATTCTCAGGAAAAAGCTGAAACATTAAAAAATAAAAATTACATAAAACAAAATCACTTTCCAATATCCTAAGTCAAAAGTTAGGAATATGGAAATGGCCGGAAATACAGTATTTCAAATTCTGAAAACCTTTATTCTAAATTGGCCCGCCAGAAACCGGCCCAATCAGAATAGGAGCGACACTAGAACTATTAAAACCTATGGGGCAGGAAATTGACCAATCAGAATCCAGGGCGGGACTGTTCAAAATACAGTAAAAATGCTAAAAACAGCTGATTGGCTGAGATAACGGGGCTTGGCTATCTCAGCCAATCAGAATAGGAGCGACAAAGTCCCATTCTAGCTATGGAGAAGTTTAGACCAATCAGAATACGAGCGAAAAAGTCCCTTTTCTTAGCCTATGGGGAATTTACACCAAATCAAAAATCCACGCGGGACTGTTCAAAATACAGTAAAAAATGCTAAAAACAGCTGTTTGGGCCCTGAGATAAGGGGCTTGGCTATCTCAGCCAATCAGAATAGGAGCAAACAAAGTCCCATTCTACCCCTATGGAAATGTAGCCCAAATCAGAATCCAGGGGGGGGATAATTCAAAATACAGAAAAAAAGACAGAAAAGAGCTTTTTGGGCTGAGCTAAGCGGGGTCTCGGCTAGCTCAGCCAATCAGAGCGCGAGCTACTTCTCCCATTATACTCTATGGAGAGATGAGTGCACTCAAATCTCGGCGCTCAGCGCCGCGCGGCATGTAGAAATTAATCAAAAAAATTATTTTTATACATGCAAAACATTCTCCGCAAAGACCAGAACACTTCTTTAAAAATAAAGCATTTTAAAAAGCCAAACAACGCGTTCGTTGCCGAGCCCCGGGGCGCTACATAAGGGAATTGCCATAGAGAGAATTTTCCCGGGGAAAGACAGTAATTAAAATTTTGTAAAGCTATTCTTATTGGTCGGCATAAACCACCCCAATCAGATAGGAGCGACAATGTCCCATTACAGCCTATGGGGGAGAATTGACCAATAAATAGGAGCGACATGGCCCATTCTATCCTATGGAGAAAAATGGACCAAATCATATTCAAAGGCGGACAGTTCAAAATACAGTAAAAAGCAGAAACGAGCTGTTTGGTTGAAGCAGCGGGCTCGTCCAGCCTTAGCCAATCAGAGCGTGAGCTGCTTTCTCATAGAGTTCTATGGGGAATCGAAATTTAAAAGAGGCGCAGTAATTGGACCAAGGGGAGAGCGAGCGACGCTCCTATGGGTTTTCTAATGGCAATCTGGTATAAAACTGTACATGGCTGAATAAAATTATAACACTACAGAAGTTGTGCCGTTTGTGTATATAAAAACCCTAATATAAAAATGTGGCTAACGAAAAAAAAAAACCCAAATAAAATCATGTTTATTTCTTTTTTCTTTTAGCCAAGGATCAATAGTATGGGTGCATCGAAAATAAAAAAAAATAAGCATGATTTTCTTGATTTCAAACCCCTTTATTTCGTTAGCCACATATTAGTTTTCCCTTTTTATATACACATGGCACAACTTTGTAGTGTTAAAATTTTTGATTTCACCATGTACAGTTTTATACCAGATTGCATTAGAAAACCCATAGGAGCTCGCCGCTCTCCCATTGGTCCAAATTACGGCCCCCTCTTTTAAATTTCGATTCCCATAGAACTCTATGAGAAAGCAGCTCGCGCTCTGATTGGCAAAGGGCTAGACGAGCCCCCCTGCTTCAACCAAACAGCTCGTTTCTGCCTTTTTATTGTATTTTGAACTGTCCCCCTTGAATATGATTGGTCCATTTTTCACCATAGGATAGAATGGGCCACTGTCGCTCCTATTCTGATTTTGGGCAATTTTTCCTCCATAGGCTGTAATGGGACATATGTCGCTCCTATTCTGATTGGCTGGTTTTTATGCCGACCAATGAGAATAGCTTTACAAATTTTGAATTACTGTCTTTCCCGCAATTCTCTCTATGCAAATTTCCCATGTAGCGCCGGTCTCGGCGACGAAGCGTTTTTTCGGGTTTTTTAACTGTTTATTTTTAACCCCTTAACGACCGCGCAAACCCTCTTTTGACGGCGGCCGGGGCGGGTCGTTCGTCTGCAGCGAGTCTTTTGACGTCGCTGCAAACATCGGGTTTGCGGCGCCCGCGCCACAGCTGCGCTAGGATCGGGGCTGAACTACACAGCCCGATCCCCCGAGCATCCCTGCAGGCCCTCGGGGGGCGGAGGAAAACCTCCGCAAACCCGATGCTTTAACCCTTTGATTTGCCCGGGGGGTGGGGTTTTCCGCAGCGCAATCAAAGGGGGTCCCCTGCTCTGTCCGGGTGATCGGAACGCCCGGTCACCCCGACAGAGCCCCAGGGACCGGCTGCCAGTCAGCTCTGGGGACCTAGCATGGCCCCAGAATTGTCTTGTGTAAACCAGTGATTAGATGCACTGTGTGCTGTCCTAATCACTGCCTGTGGGCAACTGACACGATTAGCATGTATTAGCAATATGAATAGCTAATACATTTACTAGTGTAAAAAAAAAAAAAAAAAAATTTTTAAACAGTTCTCCCTTCATGGGAGTCAAAAAAAGTAAAAAAAAACCATAAAAAAGTTGTAAAAAAAAGAAAAAAAAAAAAATAATAAATAAAAATAAATATTTAATAAAAAATAATTGTACATAAATTACACCACAAAAACCTACACATATTTGGGTACCACACGACCGTAATAACCTGTAAATTAATTTTACAATTATTAAGGGGTGAAATGTGAATGGTGTAAAAAAAAATTAAAAAAACAAAAAAATTTTGTAAAAAAATTAAAAAAATACTGCAATTATTTATAAGAGTTACTTAAACATCCCCTTATAAAGTTACAACTTGTCTCGAATAAAACGAGGCCTCAAAACCAACTGCCCTCATTGAAAAAATAAAAAAGTTACAACTGTTTAAACGCAAGGAGGCCAAAACTAAAAAAATGTTCTGGTCATTAACTACTTTTCAGGCGTTCGGCTTAAGGGGTTAAAGAAGTGTTCTGGTCTTTATCTGAGAATGTTTTACATTTAATAAAAATAATTTGTTGATTTAAAACCCTTCATGCGCGCGCGCTGAGCGCCAAGATTTGAGTGCGGGTCATCTCTCCATAAGTTAATGGGAGAAGTAGCTCGCGCTCTGATTGGCTGTGATAGCTCAGCCCAATAAGCTCTTTTCTGTCTTTTTACTGTTTTTTGAATTATCCGCCCTGGATTCTGATTGGTCTACACTTCTCCATAGGCTAGAATGGGACTTTGTCTCTCCTATTCTGATTGGCCCGAGCTAGCCGAGACCCCGCTAGCTCAGCCAATCAGCTCTTTTCAGCATTTTATTATGTATTTTTGAATTACCGCCGGGGATTTGATTGGTCAATTCTTCCCATAGCTTTTAATGGTTCACTGTCGCTCAGATTCTGATTGGCCGGTTTCTGCCGACCAATGAGATAGGTTTCAGATTTTGAATTACTGTCTTTCCCGGCAATTTGCAATATCATATTTGTTATATTGCGCGTTCTAGAGTTTGGAAAAAGTGTATTTTTTTTTTTATGTTATTTTTTACGTGCAGCTCTTTTTTTGACAATGTTTTTCCGCCTTTATAAAGGGGATTTTTTCCTATTCATACTCCTGCTGCACGGACGGAGCGCCGAGACCTTCTGTCGCGATCTTCGATCCGCTTCCTCGCATGTTCGGATCCTGCTTCACTTCGCCTCTGCCGGAGGATTTTTGACCAAAAAAAAACATGGTCTGGGCCTGTCGGAGCTGCCGAGCGCCGCGATTTGGGACCGCGATTTGGGACTGCCTCGGGCTATATAGCGCGCCGCGTCCCGCCCCGGAATGCCTACACCGCTCCCCACCGCACCCACTGCCCACCCACTGCCCGCCCTTCATGGGACCGCAGCCGAAAGTGCCGAACGCTGCGTCTGACAGCGGGATTCGGGCTGGGAGGCGCAGTGTACGCCAGAAAACAGGCGTAAAGCCCGTTCATACATGTCGCCCATAATGTTTTTATTTTTCCACCTACATAGACAAATTAGAGCTTTTATTGCAGGACAAGATGTACGTTATAATGGTGTCATTCATCGTACCATAGAATATACTGGGAAACCGCAAAAAAATTCTCAGCGGGGCAAAATGTTAAAAAAAAGGTACCTGCGCTATGTTTGCGGGTGTTTTACGGCATTCAATCTTCAGTAAAAATGTGTTATCTGTATTCTCCTGGTTAATCCAGCAACACCAAACACGTACGGTTTTTGTTACGTTTTGGCACCGTAATTTTTTTTAAATATTTCTATTTTTGAAATTTGCGCGACCGCAGCATTTTCTGCGACCAATAACTTTTTTGTACACCTACGGACTTGACTGAGGCAGCATGTTTTGCGGGCTGAAGTTTACTCTTTATTACTACCAGTTTGGAATATAAAGGACTTTTTTGGTTACATTTATTCCAATTTTTAGGGGACGTGAAATGACAAGAAAAACTAAATTTGGGCGTTTGGAATTTTTTTTCTTCTACAGTGTTCAGCGTATGGGATAATTGATGTTATATGGCACAAGGGGGTAATGTGAACTTTCATTATTTTGAACAAAATGTTTACACTTAAAAACATTTTTTTTTTTTTAACCTTAGCTTTGAGTCCGCATAGGGTGCTTCACCACTAGGGGGCATGATCATTCATACAGTCTAATGCATTGTATAGATAATGAATTGGGGTGTATAAAGATGGTGGTTTTACCACCTCCTGGGGCAGGAAGCAGTAAAACAGAAAACATGGTGGCAATGGAAGCCTTCACAGGGTTTCCAGCTGCCTTATTTACTGATCAGGAGCCCGCGATTTCGCCGCAGGCAGCCCATTCGAAGTGAGAAACAGTAGACGCTGTAGCCATCTTTACCACGCCATCTTGTGGGAGTTTAAGTAGTTCTACAGCATCTCTTTAATATAAGTCCCGGGCTGCATTGCAGTCTAGGACTTCTCTGTACAGTTATCACTGCTAGACATTGTGCAGACATATGTATGTAATACCCCCAGCTTTGTACTTGCTGTCATGATACTAATGATAGCTAGGACTTATGAGTCACTATGTAAACTGTACAGAGCTGCAGTCATCATTTTCATGACAGCAGTATACAACTCCCCAGCTCTAAACTGCTGTCCTCTGCTCCCATTACTGTAAGTCATGACAGCAGGACTCAGAGATAAACAAACAGTTCCTCCTCCCCTGTAATTTGGCTTCAAAGCACATCAAATGAGTGATGACAAAATGTTCGTTAAGGCCATGTGATCAATGAACATCAGGTAGTTTACAAGGCATAGAGGGGAGGGGAAGACAGCGCTCTTTGCCTAGTTTTGCAGGACAGGTAAATAATTTATAGTAAGTATGAATTACAAAGTTTAATATAATACAGTTGTGAGTCTTATAACAAATAAAAAGAGAACCCCTTTTAACTTTTGTATGACATGGCTTACAAATACCATTGTATATGACCTAGCTTACATTTCAATACTGGCTTTTGTGCCAATCCAGTTAATTTTCCTTGGTACTCGCTTGCAGTCTAAGCTGACTTGTCTGATTAGGTATAGACAAACCTTTAGAAACATGTTTCAGCCACTAATGCAGTAAAGCCTGTAAAATAGTATCGTGACAAATAATTGTGTTTTTATACATAGGTTAATGGCACTTGTGGTTTGTATATACCAGAGAATTATTTTTATTCCACAAAAGTCAGAGTACAATACTACCAATAGAATAAGGTCCTATTATTATAATAACAATTAAAATAAGTCTGTTATTCTGGTGACTAGAGCTTCTCAAACTTTTCCTACATTGACCTCTACAGCCAATCCATAGTGATGCAATGGCCTTCTGCAGCACCAGTATCCTCATGGGGATATAACCAGTAGCAGTGCCGACAAAATGTAGCACATATAATATCCCTTGCACCATCAAATACCACCATACAGCACAACAACATACCGTAGTAAAGCACAAAATACCTTTATGGGAATACCACACAAATGTCACAGTACAGCAGCATAGGTACAGGTATCAATGTGTCATGTTGGCAAAGTGATGCAACTAATTCTATTCTGTTAGTTTATCTGGCAACAAGTATGATTTCGATTTGCTTATGGCACCAGACTGGCGCTCAGTGTACCATCTGGACAATATAATGAAGATAAATGTGCATTTGAATACAAGGTAATGATATGCATGATAAGTATGATAAAAGTTAATATGTAAATGTTCATTAACAATCATTTACATAATCCCTAGTGACAGGAACATTAACATTACCACATCTGTGAAATGTGCTTTTAATGCCTCGCAAAAGACACTACAACAATGTATAAGTAGCAATACAACTAACTAATATTGTACAGTCTTACACGGGACATCCATTGTGAACATTAAACCAGGATGACTTGTTTAAGGAACTGCACTTTTCAATTTGCGTTTGTTTGAGATATATATCCTGGAGAGGATATATATATATACACAGTGTGTACAGAAAGTATTCAGACCTCTCTAAATTTTTCATTCTTTGTTTCATTGCAGCAGTTTGGTAAGATCAAAAAAGTTAATTGTTTTGCTCATTAATGTACACTCTGCACCCCATCTGAAAAGAGAAAAGCAAGAAATGTAGATATTTTTGCAAATTTATTAAACAAGAAAAACTGAAATATCACATGGTCTTAAGTATTCAGACCCTTTGCTGTGACACTCATATTTAACTCACATGCTGTCCATTTCCTTCTGATCCTCCTTGAGATGGTTCTACTCCTTCATTGGAGTCCAGCTGTGTTCAATTAAACTGCTTGGACTTGATTAGGAAAGGCACACACCTGTCTATGTACGACCTCACAGCTCACAGTGCATGTCAGAGCACATGAGGTCTAAGGAACTGCCCAAGGGCTCAGAGACAGAATTGTGGCAAGGCACAGATCTGGCCAAGGTTACAACAGAAGTTCTGCAGCACTCAAGGTACTTAAGAACACAGTGGCCCCCATAATCCATAAATTGAAGAAATTTGGGACGACCACAACTCTTCCTCGACCTGGCCGTTCGGCCAAACTAAGCAATCGTGGGAGGAGAGCCCTGGTGAGAGAGGTAAAGAAGAACCCTGAGATCATTGTAGCTGAGCTTTAGAGATGTAGTAGGCAGATGGGAGAAAGTTCTACAAAGTCTACTATCACTGCAGCCCTCCACCAGGCAGGGCTTTATGGCAGAGTGTGACGACGGAAGTCTCTCCTCAGTACAAGACATATGAAAGCCCACGTACAGTTTGCAAAAAAAAAGGACTCCCAGACTATGAGATATAAGATTCTCTGGTCTGATTAGACGAAGATTGAACTCTTTGATGTTATTTCTTAGTGTTCTGTGTGGAGAAAACCAGGCACTGTTCATCACCTATTCAATACAATCCCGACAATGAATATGGTGGCAGCATCATGCTATGGGGGTGTTTTTCAGCTGCAGGAACAGGACGACTGGTTGCAATTGAAGGAAACATGATTGCAGCAAAGTACAGAGATATCCTGGATGAAAACCTCTTCCAGAGTGCTCTGGACCTCAGACTGGGCCGAAGGTTCTTCTTCCAATAAGAAAATGAAGCTAAGGACACAGCTAAAATAACAAAGCAGTAGCTTCAGAACAACTTTGTGACCATTCTTGACTGGCCCAGACAGAGCCCTGACCTAAACCCAAATGAGCATCCGTGGACAGACTTAAAAATGGGTGTACACCAACATTCACCATCCAACCTGAGGGAACTGGAGAGGGTCTGCAAGGAAGAATGGCAGAGGATCTCCAAATCCATGTGTGAAAAACTTGTTTCTTCATTCCCAAGAAGACTCATGGCTGTATTAGCTCAAAAGGGTGCTTCTACTTAAAGGGGTTTTGCCAGGACGTGCCTTATCTGCTAAGAAGCAAATGTAAACAAGCCACAGAGCTGAGAGAGAGAGAGAGACAGACAGCCAGAGCACAGAGCTGCATAAGGGATCTTGTGAAATGCTCACTCAAATAATCAAACTACAACTTGTGGATTCTGTATACAAACGACAACAGCTTTCTCCACAGCACCTTGAAAGCTTCTTCATGTTCTCTGTCATCAGATAAAGCAGGGATCTACTCAGATAATCACACTACAACTAGTGGATTCTGTATACAAAAAACAACATATTTCTACCCGGTGCCTTGAAAGCTTCTGCAGCTCAGTCTCATCAGATAAGAAGCTTTCTCTGCGCAAGCCCGGCCAGCAGCTCTTGTCAGGTCGTATCTAATAGAAGCTTTGAAGTAACTAAGGGCAGGTAAGGCAGCCTGTAGCAATCTCAGGCTGCAATTTTTGTAATCACATATATTTAGAAAAGTGATTAAATACCCATTTTGGAGGATCCCACGTCAACATTACATTGTGGTAAAACCCCTTTAATACTGAGCAAAGGGTCTGAATACTTAAGACCATGTGATATTTCAGTTTTTCTTGTTTAATAAATTCTCAAAACTATCTACATTTCTGTTTTTTCTATTTTCAGATGGGGTGCAGAGTGTACATTAATCAGCAAAAAATTAACTTTTTGGTTCTTACCAAATGGCTGCAATGAAACAAAGAGTGAAAGTTTGAAAAAGGTCTGAATACTTTCTGTACCCACTGTATATACACACACAACAGAGTGGCAAACATACTGTTGGTACTAAACATCTGTACATCTGTAGATTGTTAAAAATAGATGTGAGATGTGTAAAATATACTTGTTTAGGCTTGTTATAACATATCACATATATATATATATATATATATATATATATATATATATATATATATACATATATATATATATATATATATATATGTATATACAATATATATACATATATTATATATACATATATATACAATCCATATACATATATATATATATGTATATGTATATATATTATATATATATATAATATAATATATATATATATATCACCGCTAGAAGGGTGCTGTGTGTGTGCATATATATATATATATTATATATATATATATAATATATATATATATATATAATATTATATATATTATATATATATATATATAGATAAATATATATGTGTGTATATATATATACACATATATATGTATATATAATGTTATACCAAGCCTAAACAAGTATGCTTTACACATCTCACATATATATACTGCTGAAACCAGACGCTTACATACTCTATATAAAAAGACACATGTGCATGTTTTTCTCACTGTCTCACATGAAATCAGAATAAACCTTACCAGTTTTAGGATTGCCAATATTATTTATATTTGCCAAATGCCAGAATAGTGAGAGAAAAAATGTTAAGGCATCTTTATTACTTTCATCAAAAAATTACATACACTAGGATTACTATGCCTTAAAAACATTTGGGACAGCCCATATGATGATGTCATGTCCTTGGAAGCTTTTGATGAAAGGCCACTCTGCCAGGGAGAAGCCATTACTCTAAACGAAACATAAAAGCCAGCATAATGTTTACAAATGCACACAGGAACAAAGACCTACATTTTTGGAGACATGTCCTGTGGTCTGTCGAGACTGTTTGGCCATAATGACCATTGGTACATTTGGAGGATAAAGGTAGAAGCTTGGAAGCCTAAAAACACTGTCCCAACTCTGAAACAAAGGGGTGGCAGCATCGTGTTGTGAGTTTTTTTTTCTGCAGCAGGGACTGCTGCACCTCACAAAATATATATCAACTTGAGGAAAGAAGATTATGTGGCAATACTGAAGCAACATCTCAAGACATCAGCCAGGAAGTTAAAGCTTGGGTCTTCCAAATGGACAATAATCCAAAGCATACTACCAAACTGGTTACAAAGTGGCTTAAGGATAGCCAAGTCAATGTTTTGGAGTGGCCATCACAAAGCCCTGATCTCAATTCTATTGAAAATGTAAGAGCAAAGCTGAAAAGGCAGGTGCGAGCAAGACGACCTACAAACATGGCTCAGTTAAACCAGTTCTGTAAGGAGGAATGGGTCAAAATTCCTACCAACTACTGTGAGAAGCTTGTGGAAGGATATCCAAAACGTTTGACGCAAGTCATACAGTTTAAGGACAATGCTACTAAATACTAATGAGGTATATGGAAACTTAAGATTTTGCAGAAAATAATAAAAATGCCTTAAAAATTCCCTCTCCTATTGTACCGGCATTTGGTAAACATAAATAATTTTGGTAATCCTCCTAATTGATCTAAAACGAGTAAGGTTTATTCTGATTTCATGTCAGTGAGAAAAACATGCATATGTGTCTTGGTATATAGTGTATGTAAACTTCTTGTTTCAAATAATATATATATATATATTTGAAACATATATTGCTTGATCCCTTGTTGATTTTGTAAGTTTGGCCCCTGACAAAGACATGAACAGTCTATAATTTTAAAGGTAGGTTAAATTTTAACATTGAGAGACAGAATATCCAAAATAAAATCACATTGTATAAATTATATAAATGTATTTGCATTTTGCTGAGAGAAATAAGAATTTGATCCCCTAGCAACCAATAAGAGTTCCTATAGACCAGTTAGGCGCTCCTAATCAACTCATTATCTGCATTAAAAATAGTTGTCTTAAATAGTCACCTTTATAAAAGACTCCTGCCCATAGACTCAATTAATTAGTCAGACTCTAACCTCTAGAACATGTGCAAGACCAAAGAGCTTTCTAAGGATGTCAGGGACAAGATCATAGACTTGCACAAAGCTGGAATGGGCTACAAAGCAATAATTACGACGCTGGGTAGTAAGAAAATGGAATGGACTGTCAATCAACATCGATCTGGGACACTGTGTAAAATCTCACCTAGTGGGATATACCTGATCATGAGAAAGGTGAGAGATCTGTCTAAAACTACACTTGGGGAACTTGTTAATGATCTCAAGACATCTGGGACCACAGTCACCAAGAAAACCATTGGTAACACATTACGCCGTAATGGTTTAAAATAATGCAGTGCCCGCAATGTCCGCCTGCTCAAGAAGGCACATGTGCAGGCCCATCTGAAGTTTGCCAATCAACACCTGGATGATTCGGTGAGTGATTGGGAGAAGGTGCTGTGGTCAGATGAGAAATGCTGTCTATGACCCAAAGAACACAATCCCCACTGTCAAGCATGGAGGTGGAAACATTATGTTTTGGGGGTGTTTCTTTGCTAAGGGCACAAGACTACTTCGCCACATCAATGGGAGAATGGATGGAGCCATGTACCATAAAATCCTAAGTGACAACCTCCTTCCCTCCGCCAGGACATTAAAAATGGGTCATGGCTGGGTCTTTCAGCAAGACAATGACCCAAAACATACAGCCAAGGCAACAAAGGAGTAGCTTGAAAAGAAGCACATAAAGGACATGGAGTGGCCTCGCCAGTCTCCAGACCATAATTCCACAGAAAATTTATGAAGGGAGTTGCAGCTACGAGTTGCCAGCTACGAGTTGCCTCAAAATCTTAATGATTTAGAGATGATCTGCAAAGAGGAGTGGACCAAAATTTCCTCCTGACATGTGCACAAACCTCATCATCAACTACAAAAACAGTCTGACTGCTGTGTTTGCCAACATGGGTTTTGTTATCAAGTATTAAGTCTTCTTTGCCAGAGGGATCAAATACTTATTTCTCACTGCAAAATTCAAATAAGTGTATGTAATTTATACAATGTGATTTTCTGGATTTTATTTTTGATATTTTATCTCTCAATGGTAAAATTAACCTACCCTTAAAATTATAGACTGTTCATGTCTTCGTCAGTGGGCAAACTCACACAATCAGCAAGGGATCAAATAATTATTTCCTTCCCTGTACATGTAAATTTCCTATCTCAACCAATTAGCTTACAATATGTTATAGGACAGTGAAAGGAAATCAGAGTACCTGGAGGAAACTCATACAAATGCAATATACATTTTCTTCTTTGTCGGATTAAGAGACGAAGGATGACATGTATGAAAACTGTCTTGGTGTAAGACTTTCTTTCTTGCCCATAGCAACCAATCAGAGCTACCCTTTAATTTTTTCAGAGAACTATATGACATGAAAGGGGAGCTCTGATTGGTTGCTATAGGCAACAAAGAAAGACTTAGATCTAGACAGATTTCATACATGTGGCCGAAGACTTCAGAGCTGTACTTAACTGCAATATCAGCCACAGACCATAGATAAAAAATCTGGGGGACATGTATGTACACTGTCTAGGTCTATGGTTGCTATGGGCAACAAATAAATTTTTAGACCTAGAAAGTTTTCATACATGTTGCCCTCTGTTTCTAGTTGACATTGGGCAGATCCTTTTTTAATCATTAAAGGGAAAACTTTCAATGTATACAATCTGCATTGCAAGGGATACTATGAAGGTACTTCTAAAGTACCTGTAACATATAAGCATGCAACTAACTCAATTCTGAAATCTTATATTAATAAGCATTGATAAATGAAAAAAAATCAAGAGTATAAGTACTATAAGGACACTTCCTGAAGTAGGTGGAAAAGTATTCTTCTGTTACTTAGGTTGTCTTCATCATTCTTCAGCGCTTTGAACCCTTTGAGGAGGATAACAAAGCCCTTCTCTTCTGCTAAGAATGAGAAAGAGGTGACAGTACGCACTAGGCTCAGCTGTACTGCGATGGTGTGGTACATACGGGATATACCGGAATGGGTCTTGTTGCATAAATCTATTTAGATTTTTGCTCTGGGTCCAACTGCTCTATGTATACATATTCCATGCACTGTATTTATATGTAATATCATTGCTTTACTTGCAGATAACAACAGTAAGAAGCAGAGTAATAAGAATAACTTAAAGGTCTTTTATGATTTTCCGTTTTTCAAAACTGGGAAAAAAGAAGAATACATCCCTTGTTCACTAAAAACTCTTACAAGAAATCAAGAATGAAATTTATGGACATTCCAAATATCAAAATATAACAAAGAATTTCATTTTTTTTTCTATTAGTCCAATTATTCAAAAGTGGCACAAACTTAAAAATAAATCAACTCAATGGGATATTCTGCAAAGATCTACTATGTTTAATATAGTAATCTGTGAGCCCTATATCAAATAAAAAGATAGTCCAGGAGAATCCCTTTAATTTCAATGATAGTCTAATTTTTTGAGATGTACTAGTATTAACAGTCTCCATCTTCCTAGATCATGTAATTTTACTATAGTTTACACAACTCTAGATTACGTGGAAGAGCATACCATGCCTTTTACAGTATGTCATATTTACACATAGTATAACAAGTTTTGGAGACAATGCAAAATTTTCCCAAAAAACAATATTTGCATTCTTAATAATAATTTAGGTTGTGTTATCCTGTGTTAAAGAGGAAAAGTGCAAATGTAATACTATTATTATTATTATTATTATTATTATTAATAATAATAATAATAATAATAATAATAATAATAATAATAATAATAATAATAATATTTACAACAGTATCAGTATTAGTAGTCTGTAAAGCAGAAACCTTAAAATAACGTTTGATTTTGGAATGATGTAAATATATTTTCTCTTCTATCTGCTATCTGTTTACTATGGTTCATTCTGACCAAGAGCCTTAAAGTGTTGTCTCACTACAATGATTCATCTTACCTCCTCCTGTTTTCTTGGTCACTTTGAATTCAGGGGCGTGTTTCCTGAATTCTACTAGGCTGCAGTAGAAGCCAGGTCTGTAGCTATAGCAATCAGTGCTGGCAGCCTATCAGGATAGATCAAACAGGTCTGTACAGGGGCGTCGCTAGGCATTATCATTCGGGGCACGGGCCCCGAATCTAATGCCTGCTTCCCCGAATGTTTTACAGTCCCCAGCCGGCGACCGATCAACACTTTAGCGCGGCGCCGCATTGCTGATCAGAGAGAGTAGATGCGGTGCCGCGCTACTATTTAAAGATCCTGCCCGGCGCCCGCCTCTCTAAGTTCTCCCCAGCTGCCGGGCTTCAGTGCGGAGGTGGTACTCACTCAGTGAAGCGCGGCGCCGCATTGATTAGATGTGGCGCCGCGCCACTACTCAATGGGGCTGTGTGTGCGCTCAGTAACATGCTCTGCTGTGGCTGCCGCCAGCTTTCACTGTGCGCACTAAGCAGGGACGGGGGAAATAGCAGCGTAGCGTAACCCAGGGCGCCGGTGCCTGCATGCTCCTCCTCCTCCTTGTCCTCCCCGTGCAGAGCATAGCAGAGCAGCCGGCGGCCATTTAGGTATTTGGGGTTGGGGCTGGGGCTGGTGCAGGGATTGGACTGGCTAGTGCTGGGATTGGGACTGGGGCTGGGACTGAGAATGGGCTGGGACTGGACTGGGGCTGGTGCTGGGACTGGACTGGGGCTGGTGCTGGGACTGGGCTGTTGCTGGGGCTGGGACTGAGACTGGACTGGGATGGGGGCTAGTGCTGGGATTGGGACTGGACTGGGGCTGGTGCTGAGATTGGACTGGGGCTAGTGCTGGGACTGGACTGGGGCTGGTGCTGGGACTGAGACTGGGCTGGGACTGAGACTGGGCTAGTGCTGGGACTGGACTGGGGCTGGTGCTGGGACTGGGCTGGTGCTGGGACTGGGCTGGGACTGGACTGAGGCTGGTGCTGCGACTGGACTGGGCTGGGACTGGGACTGGACTGGGGCTGGTGCTGGGACTGGGGCTGGTGCTGGGACTGGACTGAGGCTGGTGCTGGGACTGGACTGGGGCTGGACTGGGCTGGGACTGAGACTGGGCTGGTGCTGGAACGGGACTGGGCTGCGATTGGACTGGGACTGGACTGGGACTTGGGCTGGGACTGAGCTGGGGAGGCTCACACTGAAGTAAAACTATTGTAATGTTGGGGGGTGATATAATTTACCTGAAGAATAACTGTCAGCTCTATGGGTCACCCTGACCCACAGAGCTGACAGGCTACAGCTATATTGATGAGCTTTATGGGCCAAATATACAATGCTGACCCATAGAGCTGATCAATATATCTGTAGGCTGTCAGCTCTGTGGGTCAGGGTGACCCATAGAGCTGACAATCGGTGTATAGTTATATTGATTAGCTCTATGGGTCAGCATTGTATATTTGACCCATAGAGCTGATCAATATAGCTGATCAATATAGCATTGTATATTTGACCCATAGAGCTACGATCTGTGCGGCTGCTGTGTGCTGACAGACAGCACGGAAGGCATAGAATGCCTCCGGGTTGTCTGTGACGTCACTACGCCCGGCCGTGCCCTGTGGGCATGGCCCGGCATCGTGACTGACAGTTGCCATAGGAACCAGTACACAGCAACAAACTGTGTACCGATTCCTATTCAATGAGTAATATGAAGATCTCTCATTCAAATCCCATATTGGGAATAGTTATAAGAAAATTATTAAAAATGGGAAAAACATTTAAAACACAAACACGAAAAAAAAAAACACACCACACACATACACCGACCTTTTCCCCTTAACATACACCAATCGCCCCAAAAAAAGATCAAAACTAAATAAAGCATTCATATTTGATATCGCCACATGCGTAACGACCTGCCCTATAAATCTGTCATGTTAATTAACCCGTACGGTGAGCGCCGTAAACTAAAAACAATCACAGATTCAAGATTTTTGTTCGTCCCGCAGCACATAAAATGGATTAAAAAGCGATCAAAAACTCCTATAAATGCCAACGTTGTGCCAAATAAAGCGTCAGTTCTTCCCGCAAAAAAAAGTCCTTACACAGCTCTGTATACGGAGTTGGTTATTTTTGAGTACATTGTCTTGTGTTTTACTTCTTATGCAGCAAATGTAACACACCGGGCTCGTGCCCCGGATGTTTTAGGACCCGAGCAACGCTCCTGGGTCTGTAGCTATAGTGACCTGAGGAGTTGATGAAGCCTATACAAGAGGGGATATCTCAGAATAGATAGTATACTGTTAATGGACATATATTGCAAAGTGACTTGTTTTTGTAAAATCTTTAACAGAAAAGCAATCCTTATAGTGAGACAAACCCTTTAAGATTTTGGTAGAGTATGTTTTGGAATTACACCACGGAATAAATCAGTGTTCAGGATGTAAACGGCATGTGAGCACTGATGTTAATAGAATGGCACGTGACCTAACCTCTGAGGCCATGGTCACATGCCAAGCAGAAGTAAACAAATACCAGAGTGACTGCCGAATGGAGAAAATTTGAGCACATTTATATTGTTTTTAGAATAATATTGTTATTTTATACCATTTAGGGCTTTTTTATTTTTGGGGGGCTTGACATCCCCTTTAAGGGTTAGAATGTGTAAACATGTCAACATATTGTAACAACTCACATTTCAGCCGCCATCTTAGCTAGACCCGGGGTCATTCAGCTCCGGGATCGCCGTTTGGGTTAAACGGATTGGCACTCTGGTATATAGCACTCCGACACCAGGCGTCAGTTTTATACTGGCCACAGCCAGCTTTATTCAGGCTCCAGATAAAGTGTACAGCAAACAAACATAAAACAAACCTTTCGGCCGTCTGGCCACTGACTAAACAGGTGTAGAAAATCCCTTTCTACCATGTGGGCTGGACCTAATGTCCAGTCCCACAATACACTCTCTCAGTATTCCCAGTCTCCCGCTCAGTCCTGGCTTCTCTCAAGCCTCTGGGGGCAAGAGCCCTTCACCTTGGCTCCACTGCTGCTCCACTTGCAATAGCAGACCACGCCCCCTGATTACCTGGAGCAGCAGGCTTTTGTAGGCCTCCAGGGCCATGCCAAAAACCTGCTCTGGAACACGGGGAGTAGACACCCACCCAACACATTGCCTACTCCCAATAAGAGCCGACCCAGAAATGGCTATAGACGGCTGCCAACCGCATACTGTGACTGACAGCATAAATGGATGGCTCTTATCCCACCAAGGCCAGGTACCCTTGGTGGCGTGTTGCTTGTGGATCTTCTGTATAGCTCAACTTAGTGGCAGAAACATGCAACTGCTTGCTGTCGCTAAGTCACAATATGTATAATGTATATATCTGTAGAATCATATTATCTGCTGTTACAATTATTTCCTTAAAAGTCTTTAAATGTATCTGTTCTAATCAATGATCATCAGAGCATCATAAACAGTTATTGATAATAATAACAATTGATAATGAAATAACGGTTTACGACACCATAAAAACTGGCCACAGCCATCAACATTTTTAGTCAGATTTACTTTTACCAGTTATGCTCTATGTTGGAAGTAGTTAAAGGGCTTGTCTCACTACATTGATTCGTCCTGTTTTCTTGGTTTCATTCTGAATTCAGGAGCATGTTTACTGGCTTCCACTAGCCTGCAGTAGAAGCCAGGTCTGTAGCCATAGCAACTAGTGCTGACAGCCTATCATGAGAGCGTAAACAGGTCTGTAGCTATAGCGACCTGAGGAGCTGATGCAGCTCATACAAGAGGGGATATCTATGAATAGGTAGGACACTGTTAATGGACAGATCTTAAACATAGAAAGCAATCCTTGTAGTGAGACAACCCCTTTAACAAACTAGAAACTCCAGGTGCAAAGTAAAACCACTATGTAATATTGTATGATCGTATTATTTGGAAAGTGAATGGCAGTATTTTGTGTGAATTACATTACAGTACTATATGGGGTCATCAAGACAGTTAAATTTGGTAGGTTTTTCATTGGCACTGTATAGCATAAGGTTAAAGTCATGAGCAATTGTCTAGAAATGGCAAAAGATGGAGATGCTACTTTACCTATTGCCTATGCCCCCCACTGTCTATAATACCTACTTAGGTTTGCAGTTTTACAGAAATTACTGAACTTCTGGACTTATTCTTCTTTAGACTTATTTACATTTTTTTTATAATGATATATAGCACTGTCATCACTATGGAATTGTCAGAGTCAATATTTTATCATATTGTATAGTTTCTTGGATGCTGCCAAGGAAACCAAGATTTAAGGGGCATAATAGGATATATTTGAAAAAAGATTTAGGTACATTCTCGGGAAACCTTTTTATGATGTTTATTTTTATTAAAAACAGTTACCTAATATGAAAAAGTTATAAATAATTAAGGTGTAATGTTCCTTATAGTAATCTTTCATTGGACGGCATTTTGGTATTAAGTTTATTAGATTTACTCAGCTTTGCAATATCTTATGTTCATATCTATAACATAGCATTAGTCCCTGCATTTGCATTACTAAAAGCTGATTACTACATCAGATTAGATAAGTGTGGGTCTATGCTGGCTCTTCTTTCTAATCATTTGGTAGCTACATTTATACAGGCTTTTATAGCATCACCCTACGTTATTTCAGTGTCCTTGGGTATAGCCCAGCTGGTGCCATTGACGTTTTAGTTTCAGCTGTGAAAACTGAGCAGTAATCATTATGCAGATATCTGCAATGGCTTTGTCTTCTTCAACACAGCTTTGTTTTCAGAGAAATACACAATCAAGGATGGTTAAATAGACTACATTATTAAGGGTTCTGGATTTAGGAACAAGATATTTTGGTGCCAGCTTTTATATTTGTGTTTTATTTCTTCCTTAAAAATGTAAAAAAAACAAAAAAAAAAAAAAACATTAATAGTATATTAACCCCTCAAGAACAGAGTGTTTTTTTTTGGGGGGGGTCGACATTCGTTTTCTCCTCCGTGCCTTCCAAGAGCCAGAACTTTTTTATTTTTCCATCTAAATAGACATATAAGGGCTTTATTTTGCAGGAAGGGATGTAATTTCTAACGGTCTCATTCACAGTTCCATAGAATATCCTGGAAAAACGCAAAAAAATTCCAAGTGGGGTGGAAAGTGAACACCAAATTTGCTGCAATGTTGTTTTTAGAGCATTCCCTCTTTGGTTTAAATAATGTGTTATATGTATTCTGCAGGTTGATACATTTCTGGCAAAAACAAATATGTTGGGTTTTCGTTAGGTTATAGAACCATAAAAAAATCAAAACATTTTCTCTTTATGAAACTTGTGCCACAGCTCCATTTTCTGTGACCAGTAACGTTTTTGTTCTTCCACCTATGGACCTGAGTGAGAGAGCATTTTTGGGGGGCTGAAGTCTACTTTTTATTGGTACCATTTTGGAATAGATGCGTCTTTTTGTTCACTTTTATTCCAACTTTTAGGTGATGTGAAATTACCCAAAAAATTTAATTTTGGAGTTTGGAATTTTTGTCTTCTACGGTGTTCAACTTATGAGATAAATGATGTTATATTTTAATAGATCGGACTTTTATGGACACGGCAATACAAATTATGTGTAACTTTTTTATTGTTTTATTTTTTACTTGTAAAATGGCAAAAGGGGGGGTGATATAAACTTTTAACATATATATATATATATATTATATATATATATATTAATTATATATATATTAATTTAAATGTTTTCTTTCACTTGTCCTTTGAGTCCCCTTAGCACCAGGGGGCGAGATTGTTTGTACACCTTCCTGCATTCTATAGACAATACAAAAAAGTGAACAAAAATGGCGGTTTTACTGCTCCCTGCGTGGGGCAGAAAGTAGAAAAAAAAACGGGAAAAATGACCCCTATGGAAGACTCTGTGAGAACTATGGATTACCGTAATTTCGACGCGCATCTCGCTCATATTAGAGCGCAAATACGACGCGAAATGCGCTCCGAAATTAGCCCGTGTGAACATACACTTACTCTTTTGAGTGTTGTGGATAAGTGTTTGATATATTCCATGTTATACTGGTTTATAATGAACCTTGTGTATGCATAAGGACAGTGCTCCTGCACACTTTACCTTCCAGTTCAGTAAAGTGTACCTTTGTACATTTTGTACTCTATCTGCCATGAGGAGCACATGGGATAGGCAAGAACAGTATTCTCATGACTATTCCAGTTTTTACACAAAGTGCACAGATTTTTGTGCCACTTTCTGATCTGTTAATAGATTTAGATTCTTAAGGCTGCCCTTATCTTTAACTTACACTGTTACCACTGTGAAAAGAGTGTGCTTATACTCAAAAACCCAGGGATTCCTCGAAACAGCTGATAGAGGTCTGAAAATAAAGATGATTGGATCTCACAAAGTAGGAGATTTTAATTTTATGAAATCTCATTAGGAAATTAGAATTAAAGGGGCTTCTGAAAGCTCCTCCTGCCCCTGGAGCAGTGTGATGGCTCATGACCATTGCAGCCAATCGTTGGCTGCAGATGAGGTTATGTGTGATATGAAACCACTTAGCCTAATGTTTGGCTTCAGCAGTGTCACGTGTCATTGCAGCATGTCATCACTGAAGCAATGTATAAATGGTGGTGCAGAAGTGGAAGGAAGTTTAAGAGGGTAATATGAGTTTAATTATTTTCCGCTCTGTGCAGCAGTCAGAAAAACAGACAAGTTCTTACATTTCAAGAACAATCCGTAACAAAACCCCTTGTATAATGGGAAGACATCCAAAGCAAATCCACTACATCTCTCCACAGCAAGTACAATGGCAAACCAATCCAATATTTCGTATTGTTTGTACAAATATTATCTGTATGTAACAAGCTAACTGTTAAAGTGACATTCTCATGAACTTTGATCCATATCTCCCAGTGGCAGTTTTAGATGCTATATAGTTGCAGTGACAGATAGACCGCCCTGCATGATGCTTCATTTCCGATGTTACCTGGAAATTTAGGTGGGAAATGTGAATATTAGTTCATAAGATTGTCAATTTAATCCAACAACCGAAAGACAGTGAAGAAAAAAGGTTTGATATTGCAGGATCCATAGCAAACTTCAAAATCTTTACAGAGCCAAAACTTCAAAGTTATTGAAAATCTGCAGGGAGATCTTAAAAATGGCATGCATGCAAAATGATGACCAAAGAGTACTTCTGAACCAGAAGCATTTGTTAAGGAAGAGTAGGCAAGAATACAATAAGAGATAGTGGCTGCAAGAAACCTTTGGAAGCTCTGGTCTTTGCTAAAGGGGGCGCTACTAAGCACTGACTGGCAACATGCTCAAACTTTGGTTTCGTTAGGATAAATTTGGCATTCAAATCTCAAAAGCATGACCACAAAATTTGATAACTGGATACAGGAAAAAGTTTGGAATCTTTGACTAATGTCTAACAAGTTGCTCAAACTTTTGTACATTCTAAATTTTATGTTTCATGGTTTTCAATTTTGAAAAGTTTGCAGAAAATGAATATTTTTTTATTTTTAATTGCATATAAAAATATTTTGTATTTCACTTAGGAAGTTGACAGAACATGTAATTTGATGAGATGCGCAAAACATTCACATAAGACAAAGTCTTAAGACTCTAAACAGCAACATCTATGAAAAAAGTTATATTCTTGCAAATTCAGCAAAGCAATATTCTGTATGCACCACAAATGCTTCTGCATCGCCAGGCTTCTTATATCATACCATACAGTATACATTCTAGCTGAGTAAATGCCAGGCTGTCATAAGCTATTATATGCCATTCTTCTGAATTAAAATGTAGAATTTTTAAGAATTCACACTAAATGCAACATTTTTCGCTTAGTGTCAATCAAAAGCAGAATTAATATTGATCGTGACGAGTCCACACTATGAATTACATAAACATGAGTCATGAGTCACTATGTACCTAGTAATTTTTCACTGCCAGTGTGCACTGGGTATATTATCATGACTGCTTAATAAATGTAGTGCTTTAATGCAAAAGTGATACCGTGCTAGGCATGGAAAGGCACATCAGGAATTAAAGGTACATCCTGTATGATTTATCTGATTGCAGAACTGAAACAAACAATGTTCATGCTAGAGCAACATCTGATATTGGAGGAGTTCTTTATGAGGCTCAAGTATGCATGAGATTTTGCTATGACTGAATGGTTTTCTGATGTAAAAAGTCTTCCATGCTTGCAAGATTGTGACCTTATACTTGCCACATGGAAATTATAGGCCCACAGTTACATAGATGTGCTACAAAACTGATAATAATGAATAGTGACTGAGAGCAATTCCGAAGCATGCCTGGTGAATGTTTTAAGGAAGGAGGAGGAATACCATTGGCCAGCTCACAACACATTTCTTTGCTACCATAGCTATTGTTACTTATCAGTAACATTTGTAGCAGTCATATTTTGTAAATATTTTGATCTTTGTGAAGAGCAATAGTAATAAAAATTCTGTAAACACTGCAGTAACACTTTTATGCTTCCTACAATTTTGTGAAACAAACTTTTTACTACACTAAAAAAAATCATTAAATAATTAATAATCACTATCTGCAGTCACGATCTGACAAATAGATCAAGTCTGACTCTGCATTAAAGAAGAGGTATGGAAAACAAATAGGATCTTTGCCTGTAACATGACTAATTCCGGTTCTAACACTGCACAGACTCTAATGAGCTTACAAGATTTGACAAAAGGGACAGATTTGTTGTTTTTGTCGCCTCTGTCGTCATCTGCCGAGGTTTGTAGCAAGCATGCATCATGGTGTGGCTTGTCTTCTAATACAAACATTTGCTTCATGGCTGAAGATACCACACACTTCAAGAAGTCACATTGGAAGAGGTATTCAGCCCCTAGGAACTCAGTGCATGCACATTCATGCTGTGCTGCCTGTTAACACCTATGTGCTGCATTCTACATCTTCTACATACAGCCTACTGTGAACATTGTCTTGCATTAGGTGTAGTTTCTACCTTCAGCATTGCAACACATCTGTAAAACAGCAGACTCTAAGGTTACAGGCCTGGAGCTGAGGCTGACAGGGTGGACTACAGGCACCTTATCCACCTAACCCAAAACTATGGCAAATGCTCTACTGGCCAGTAGGCCAGCTGCTATTGCTCAGTATTAGGCAGGGATACCTCTGGGTTACATAGGGCTACAATGGCACGGCACTGATGAATACACTGGAACAATCTGATCCATTTGACCCCCTGGCATGAAGACAGGATCATCCTGGCATTGAAGTTTATCATGAGAGGAGGGGGCTCATCAGACACTGGCAGAGAATCAGCACTACACAGGGTAATAGAAAAGTTACGCATTCATCACTGCTGTGCCCATCTCCCATCCGCATCGTGCATAGAATAAGCATAGGGAAAGGTGCACTCACATCCCGGAATCGGTTCCAGTGGCCGGCGTCCTTGTCATACTGGGAGATAGTGGTGAGCCATTGTTTATCATCCAGAAAATTGCCTCTGTCTGACCTGCCCGTCGCTGCTGCAGCCAGAGCTCCACTGCAGCCTAGTGCTGCCAGCACCCACAGCAGGGCTGCCTTCATCATCTGCTGGAGGAGACACAAAGGGCAATGATCAGAGCGGAGCCGCGGTCCCCCTCACCTTCCCGGGCACGGCTATAGTCACCTCGCCGCTGCCGCCAGAGATGCGCGCTGCTGTGCCTGTCTGTGGCAGAGCCGAGTGTGCCGAGTGCGCCGGCCGAGTGCCTGCCTCCCGTGCCCCAGCCTCCTCCCTCCTCTCCTGCAAGCGCTACATGCAATTTGGGGAGGGGGACTTCAACTTTTCCAATGGTAGAGGGCAAACTTGCTGCATGGCTAGAATATGTGGTGTAATGTATGTAGCATCTCCAGATGACGCCTGCTCTCACCTCTCTGTGCATGTAATGTCCCTGCTGGATTCTCCTCCTCATCTGTCTCTCATGCTCCTCTTTCTCTAGTCTCCATTTATCTACTCTCAGTTCTCTATTTCGAGGTTGCACATTCTGTATGTCCCCATCACTCTCTCTATACACGTCTCTCTTCTCTCCATCTATATTTCTATCCTTCTCTCACCTGTTGGTCTTTCTATTCCTCACACATCTTCATTTCCTTCTGTCCTTCTTTATTGTAATCCTTCATGTTCTCATCCATCTGTGTGTTCTTCTTTCGTACATCATTCATTTTGCATCTCTCCGCTTCCCCATTCTATTGTAGACCTTATTTTCTGTTTCTTTTACTTACCTTTTCCTGCTCTTATCTTTCACACACTCCCCTTCCCTCTATGTTCTTTATCTACTCTCAGTCCTCATTTTCAAGATATCATTACCTTTCCACCTTCTCCATGTCCCCAGAACCCATCATTCTCTCCATACACTTCTCTCTTCTCTCCATCTATATTTCTATCCTTCTCTCACCTGTTGGTCTTTTGCTTTCTATTCCCCACACTTCTTCATATCCTTCTGTCCTTCTTTATTGTATTCCTTCATGCTCTCATCCATCTATGTGTTCTTCTTTCTTACATCATTCATTTTGCATCTCTCTGCTTCCCCATTCTATTGTAGACCTTATTTTCTGTTTCTTTTTCTTACCTTTTCCTGCTCTTATCTTTCACACACTCCGCTTCCCTCTATATTCTTTATCTACTCTCAGTTCATATTTTCAAGGTATTGTTACCTTTCTACTTTCTCCATGTCCCCAACACTCTCTCCATACACTTCTCTCCATCTATATTTCTATCCTTCTTTCACCATTCTTTCTCTTTAAATTCCTCTCAGTTCTTCCCTTTCTTCTGTGTCCTTCTTTATTGTATTACTTTATACTATCTTCCATATATGTGTTCTTTTTACTTCATTCACTTTGCATAGCTTTGCCTAAGAATTATTATTATTATTATCATTTATTTTAAAGCGCCATTGATTCCATGGCGCTGTACATTCGAGGGTGGTTACATACATAATATGTCAAATGAGTACAATATTAACGATGAATGACTTACATATGGCACAGCAGAGGGAGAGAGGACCCTGCCCGCGAGGGCTTACAATCTACAAGGAGGAGGGAAGAGACAGGAGGTGAAGGGCAGACATGTTTGTGGGGTAGTACAGTGGCAGCAGGGTTATTGTAGGTTATAGGCAATCCTGAAGAGATGGGTTTTCAGGTTGCTTTTGAAGCTGGTGAGAGTGGAAGAGAGTCTGATGTGTTAGGGCAGTGAGTTCCAGAGTATGGGGGAAACACGGGAGATGTCTTAGAGATGATTGTGTGAGGAGCTGATAAGAGGAGAGCAGAGACGCAGGTCCTGTGAGGAGCAGAGATTGCGTGAGGGGAGGTTTCTGGAGATTAAGGCAGAGATGTATGGAGGGGAGATGTTATAGAGAGCCTTGTAGGTCAGGGTTATTCTCTGTGTATTTCTTGTTCTTACCTTTTCAGACTCCTGCTCTTTTGTCCCTAGCTTTCATTTATTTAAAGTGAGGTATATTAGTACATACTGTACATGGTATATCCTTCAAAACAAAGCAATATGCTTCAAAAAGCGCCAGAGATATAGCTTGAAGCTTTTGGGGCCCTGTTGTAAAATCTTTATCAAGGCTCCTTAGTTATTATATACATCTTATACCAATGCCCCAGCATTAACAATCCTCTGCACCCCTTAGGCTAGGTCTACACAGCACAGGTTTTCCGTCGGATTTTTGACGGATTCAGTATTTTGAATCTGCTGAAAATCTGACCGTACCCTGTGCTGCATAGACAGCAATAAAAAGTCTGTGCCGTAGTCTACACAGAACTGATTTTTTTTTCGTCGGTTTTAAAATCTGGTGGAATAAGCAACATATTGTATATTCCGAAGGATTCTGCCGGATTGCTGTGGGATTCCCATACATTCAATTGTATGGGGGCCGACGGAAAATCCGAAAAACAACAGCGGTTTTTGCTCAAAGCCATGCCAAAAACTGCGGTCCTGCAAATGTCAAAATGCTGTCAGATTTTGGATGGCATTTTGACCTTTGCTGTGTAGACCTAGCCTTACAACTATATGCTGATACAGGCTGCCACTTGCTCTATATACTGACTGAAAAGGGAGGCAGACATGCCCAGTGCAGTGGAGTCCTACCTGTTTTTATAGATGTTGTCTGATGAAGCCAGCCCCCTTTCCATATGTCATATTAGGGGATATGGACTTCATAAAAGAAGTCCCACTGCTTCAGAATTTGGGTATGTTCACACGGCGTAATTTCGCCACGCATTGGCGCTTAATATGTGGCGAGTTGCGCAACGCAATTACGGTAATCCATAGCTCTCATAGAGAACTATGGATTACGCCTCACCCACCCATGCGTACAATACGATCGCATTGTACGCATGGGGAGATAAGTGACATATCAATGGGGCCGGTGTGCCGCCCCTCCCCACCCCCAGCCTTCAGGAGTACGCGTTGATCAGCGTGGCTCCTAAAACACCTGGCATATTACGGTGCGTACAGTACATTTACGCCGGGTGAACATACCCTTAATGAGCAGGAGCCTACAGCAAAGAGCATCTTACGCTCTGGCAATTCTAGCCCATTAAAGGTTAACAAGGTTTGGCTGCCATATTATATTGCATTACTATGTTTTGGTAGATATGGCTTTACACGGCGATAACAGCTGATTGTTAGGAGGTTTTAAAGCCATAACATTTATAGGGAAAATATTAAAGGCCTTCTTTAAAAGTTTTTCATATTGTTTTATTTTTTTCTACCGTTCTATATATTTTGAGTTCCTGTAAGATTTGTAGCTTTTGTGTGTTCTATATTTGATTTAAAAGACATTACAGTTTGCAGTATAATTCATTGTCTTCCCCTGGATAAAATTCCAGGTCACTGGACAGTGGTAAGTATCATGAGCAAGGCATCCGTAAGATCCAAATTCTGCCAGAGGCTGGAAGACAATCTTTTCTTAATGCTCACATTGAATGATTAACTGGAGCTATAAAACATGCAGTTACTTTTCAGATATCTATACAAGTAAAACATGAAATGTCTTCATGCATTACTTTATTTCTCGTATTTATTGTATTCTGTAAACTCTTCAAATCGCAAGTATAGCTACTGGCAATAAAGGAGACAAAATAGTTAGAAAATATGGTACCCACATGCTGAGATTTATCTACTCACTGTTAATATTTTTCTCAAATATTTTATATATTTGTTTCTTTAAAGCAATTCAATCATGGAGTAAAATTTCAAACCTGACAGTTGGTTTTGTGTGTAATTTCCAGTAAATAAGGCAATATGTACATCCAACCTTATTTTAACAGGTTTTTCTGAGACTAGAAAAGAGTCACTTTTTCTTCAGAATATCACCACTGTAGTTTACTTGTAGAACATAAATGATGGCCAGTGCAGTCTGCTTTTAGTTTGAAGGGTGGAAAAAAAATAATGCTGAATAATCTCTTTCTAAGGGCTTGTCCCCACGGAAGGGTTTTCAGTCATTTTTAGATGGTTTACGGATTTTAAAACCGTCTGTAAACCGACTGTCAACCTTTTACATTGATTTAAGCAGAAAACCGTGCAGAAGTCTACTGCATGGATTTTCCGCCGGACGGCTTTTGACACCACCGGCATTCCTAAAACCTTAGAACATGTTCATTCTGCTGTCCAGTTTTTGGGCAGAACATGAATATGTGAGAGTAAAAGGGGATGGCTTGAATCCGCAAACCGTGGACAAAAGCCACCCCCCTACGTGCCAAAAAACAACAAAGTACCAGTTGGAAAATCCGAATGGTATTTTGTCTGTGCTGTGTAAACACATCCTTAACTTTGACAGTTTTGTAACATGCTTTCATTTAATCTTCTGTCAATTTCCTGAAGTTCTACATGAGCTGTTGGATGACAGGAAGCTCAGTAGCTTTGTTTGTTTTGACAAACAGGTGACACCTCTGTGTCAAGCCCATGAGATCAGCTGACAAAAGTGGTTTGGCTTTTTTAGGTCATCCTTTGAAGTCACACTCTTATGGTCCTGCCTACCATGTCTTTCAACATGATGTAGTAAAGCGGGGACATGCACTGAGGTGGAGGTTGGGATGGAGGAAGATAGACAGAGCACAGAAAATGGTTCTGGAACCTGCAGTTTTACAGAGAAAAGGGGAAAAGCTTTTCAACAGGAAATGTTACTGATAGGCTGCAGAAAAAGGATTCTACATACAGTGTACAAATGCATGAATTAACAAGAAGAACATTACAGAGAAGTAAACCAAAGACCAAAGCAAGTCAAAATCTTAAAAATGCTTTTAATTTTATTTTTCGTCATAGTACAAAGTTCACAATTAAGCACATAACTAAAAGGCCTTCTAGAAATAGCTATAGCAATAATCAAAAATATAAATCATAGCACCATATATCAGAATGCCTACATAGTACTGCTAGATAGCAGAAGCCACTATCTTGGTAATCACTACAAAATGGAACAAGGTTCTTGCATATGAGTAGCTCCAGTCAACGCCTGGGCCCAATAGCAGCTGCAATGGCAACTATGCCTATAGTTGCATCCTTGTTCACAATTAATAGCTCCGTTGTATTTTTATCATGTGTTGTATGTTTACAGGCCACATCTGCAGACCATCATGGACCCTTTTGTATAAAAAGAAATATGGAGTATAGCTATATTCCTTTTGCACTGAAGCCTGTTTTGCAAATTCTGTAACATCTGATGGAAGAACAATGTTACATGCAGCACTATTCTTCCTGTCTTAACGGGGTTGCCCACCTCTTTATTTTTTTTATTTAATCAGTATTTTTGGACCCTTTGAACATAAAAAAGTTATACTCACCTCTCCCTTCTGTTTCAGTGCCTCGTCATCCTTACTGGCCGCTCTTTTGTTTTCTTCTATCCTCTTCCGTACAGTAACATTATCCTTGCAGCTGCTGATTGGGTGCTGCAATCACGTGCCACTCAATAACATCATTGTTGGGAGAAGTTCACTTACAAATGGGGATGTAAGTGAGTGGCAGTGATTGGCAGATTGACTGCAGCAGTGACATTACTGTCCTGAAGAAGAAAGAAGAAAACAGAAGAGTGGCTGGTGAGAACGGCCCAACTCTGGGAAGGAGGGGAGGGAAGAGCTGAGTATAACTTTTTTTATGTTCAAAGTGCCCCACTATGCTAATAATAATAATAATGACAACCATTATAATGATAAAAACCATGATGTCATTTTGATGGACACAATTGTAACACATAGAAAGTCACATTCTTACAGTATTGGAATTTTAAGTGGAATTTTTAATGAAGTTTGATTATGCTAAAAAATAAAAACACTTCATAAAAAAACATTCAATGTGGTGGCATTTTTGTGGTATATTTGGGGTTATTGGATTAAAAAAATAGGTGAACACCACATCTTTTCCATTTGGCACACTAGGCAGTTGCCTGGGGGCCCCACAAGTATCGGGGCCCCAAGTGATGTATGTATGTCCCAGGAATACAAGAAACATACCATGGATCCCTTAGCTGGCTTTGGTTATTTAACTGTTTTTGTGTTTTTTAGGATTTGCAAACAGTTAAAAACCATGGTGGAGAAGGGAGCCAAATAGTCTTGTAGGCTGCAGGCAGACGGTGTCCTGACATAAATGGCATGATAATATTGGTGTGCTTGAGGGGTGCTCGAGGTATGGCCAAGTGTGATGTTATGTATTTTGGCAGGGCCCCCTGCAGTGCTTTGCCCAGGGGCCCATAATTCTGTTAAGACAGCTCTGGTCATGAAGTACACAGGTTAGCCCTAAGTTTTAAAATTATATAACGGCTGTTAATTACACCCCTCACATTTTTGAAAATATTGTCTTATATCTTTTCATGGGACAATACTGAAGATATGTCACTTTGCTTCAATGTAAAGTAGTCAGTGTACAGCTTGTTTAACAATGTAAATTTAGTTTGCCCTCAAAATTGCTCAACACATAGCCAGCAATGTCTAAACCACTGGCAACAAAAGTGAATAGACCCCTAAGGGAAAATGGACAAATTGTGCGCAATTTGCTATTTTTCCTCCATTTTGACATGTGACTCGTAAGTCTTACAAGGCCTCAGATGTGAATGGGGAGTAAGTGTGTTTAATTTGGTGTTATTTCTCTTGTACTCTCTCATACTGGTCACTGGACGTTCAATATGGCACCTCTTGTCAAAGAACTGTCTGAGGATCTAAAAAAAGAGTTGTTGCTTTACATAAAGATGGCTTAGGCTCTACGAGGACTGTCAACACCCTGAAATTGAGCTGCAGCATGGTGGCCAATCACATACAGCAGTTTAACAAGACAAGTTCAACTCAGAACACGCCATCATTGCTTCAGAGGTGAAAGGGGTGGGGGGCCAGCCTGCAGGTGCTCAGACCCTACACTGCACATTGCATCAAATTGGTCTGCATGGCTGTTGTCCCAGAAGGAAGACTCTTCTAAAGATGATGCACAACAAAGCCTGCAAACAGTTTGCTGAAGACAAACAGACCAAGGACAAGGATTACTGGAACCATGTCTTGTGGTCTGATGAGACCAAGATAAAATTATTTGGTTTAGATGGTGTCAAGTGTGTATGGCGGCAACCAGGTGAGGAGTACAATTGTGTCTTGCCTACAGTCAAATATGGTGGTGGGAGTATCATGTTTTGTTACTGCAGGCGTGCTGTCGGTGGCTGTGGGGAGCTACAGTTCATTGAGGGAACCATGAATGCCAACATGTACCGTGACATCATGAAGCAGAGAACGATCCCCTTCCTTCTAGGTGGCAGGACAGTTTTCCAACATGATAGCTACCCTAAACACACCTCCACAATGATCACTGCATTGCTAAAGAAAATGGGGTTAAAGATATTGTACCGGTCAACCATGTCTCCAGACCTAAACCCTATTGAGCATTTGTAGGGCATCCAAATTTTCACTGTTATACAAGCTGTACAGTGACTACTTTAAATTGTATCCAGGTGTCATATCTTCAGTGTTGTCTCATGAAAAGATATAATACAATATTTACAAAAATGCGAGGGGTGTACTCACAGATACTGTATTCACACATCAAAGCTTATCCTGAAAAATCACTAACAATTAAAATTAATAATGATATTCCAAGATACATTGTTAGCTTTACAAAAGATCTCTATTAAGTGAACGAAGGGCTCTGCATTTTTTCTGTCTATATAATGTACATATGTTAAAGTCTATAGTGCCTCAAAATTATCTTTCTAATTTCCACCAAGAAGAAAGTTTGTGCCAGAATGTTTTCTGTATTCTAAAATAGCTGTAGTTTTCTATTTTGGTTTAATTGTATCATTCAAACTCAGTCTGTAGAATATCTCCATAACAAAATGGCAGTTGAGGTTATACTGCAAAGTAATTGAGGCCTGAAGGCATAGCATTGTGTAGTATGCCATTCCGCAGCATAATGGTGCCACAATGTCATATAAAATAAAGATGGTAAATTAACTTTGTCAATAAAGTAGTGTTGATCATTAAGTTTTCAATGCCACAACTGTTGTTTCAGCTACTAAATTCATCTGCTGAATTGTATGTTTACTTTCAATATATGGAATATATTTCTGAGTACTTTGCCCATTTAATATTATATCCTTGGCAAGTATAAGAGGTTTCATGTTACAGAAGTCTAGCAAAGTAATCAGAGGGATTGAGAAAGCCTGTAATTTAAACACGAGTTTATTAGCCAATAATATAGTTTTAAAATAACTTAGGGGTTTTTGAAAACTGTTAATGCTCCGTAACCCGAGCAGAAACAAAAGCTTATACAGCAGTGTAAGACTCCTAATACTAGCTCATGATTATTTGCAGGAATCGATATTGAAGCAGACAGCTGGACCCATGTTTTTCAATCTGCTAGTTAGTGAAAACTTCTTGCAATTTTTTACAAAATGTTTCACGAATCAAAGGCCATTGTTAACCAGAATAATTAGGAACAGAAATGACATTCATATGCAGTCGAAATGTGTAAGAACTGGTATATCCCCCACCCATAAAATTACTTAAATTGAACTATGGCAGAGGTGTCTCCTTATAGACAAAGTTGTACAACAGAGCTGCTAAACTTTCAAATCTCCTCATGGCAGTGCATTAAATTGTTTTACATGGTAAGATTGACCTTATTTTGTGACCACTCCCTCTGGAATGTTCCTGGTGATGACAGTTTTTACACAGGGATTATCTTGTCCTACCAACCATTTTACCTGGTAATTAAATAACTGAGAAGTCGAGCCCTGCCACACGCCTTGTAAATTAGGTAGTATGAACTTGCTTACCACTGCTTACTACTCTTAAGGGCGGTTCACACGGTTTATTTTGGGCACAGATTGCAGCCGTGTTGCGTGCCGTACTGCGCTGCAATACGGCTGGAATTCGTCCCAGCCATTACGGTAATCCACAGTTCTCATAGAGAACTATGGATTCCGTCTCTCCTCCGCGCTCGGCGAATCCGCTGGGCAGGGAGAAAGTGACATGTTCATCATCCCGGCGGGATACGCCGTGGATAATGAAAGTCTATGGGGCCGGCGGGCAGCGCCCCGCCCCTTATTCAAGCCGGAATTGCGGGCGAAATCCGTCCCGCAATTACGGCTTGAATAAGCCGTGTGAACCGGCCCTAAATCTTGTGGCCAGCTGTACAAGAAACATGGGTGTCACATAGTAAAAAAGGAGATCATGGAACATGTAGGTTATGCTTTTCTGCTGATAAAAATTATTTTGGTCTCTTTTAGATATATCGAGTGGGTATAAATCTTCCAACAGTGGATCAGATAAAATGTTAGCATACATACCTGCTGTAAATCAGAACTAGATTTCATCATGGTGGCTCTAGGACCTTTTGGATGTCCAGGGAAAATGTCCTTTTGTCTCTAATAGATCAGCAAGTGTGCTTGAGTATTAACAATAGTTCTAGCTATTATATGACTTAACTGTAACTTTTTCTCTTTGCAGGCTGCCTTAAACGGGTGTTCCCATCTCATAATTTAATGGCATATGAATAGGATATAACATCAAAAGGTGCAGAAGTAGCATGGAGGACATTATGGCATGGTAGTAAGGAACAGTAATGCAGTGCATCTAGCAACAGGTTGAGATAATAGTAAACTTAAACGGTTATTCCCATAGTTCTTTCAAAATGTTTAGTATAGTCACAGGATATGTCATAGATGTTTCATGATGTGGGTCCCTCCTTTGAGATCTACATCTATCTGTAGAATATGGATTCCTTGACTCCTGTCCCGCTTCATGAGGCATTTGCTAGCTTCCCATTTACATGGGGACTACAAAGAGAGTTGGCTGGGATAACAGAAACAGCTGAGCTTCCTGTGTTCCTCTTGTGTTGTAACGTCCATAGACCTGGGAGTTATAGATACAGCGTGATTGCTGTGCTATGCTGTTCCTTTAACTCCCAAATAATGAAAACAGCATATTTTGCTCTGCTATACTGTCCTGTAACTCATATTCACTTTTACGGCAGTTATGGAAAGAGTGAAAAAACATTAACAAAGCTATATATATTGTAGGACTCCGGCTCACGTTCAGCCACCATATTGGACAGACCGGATTTCTGTTAGCTCTTCCGGTTACCGTCTTTTTGTAAGACAGATTATGGCAAACCAATATATGTCATTTGGACCACAGAGTTGGTTTGAGGCTTTATTCTTCAAGTACTAGAGGCAACAGTTTGGTGTACAAAACTAAGACATAAATCCTGGGCCATCTGCCCACTTACATACAGGCACAACTCACTAGAAATGAACTGAGCTTACTGCCCAGCACCACAAAGTAGAAAATTTCTTTTGTATGCAGGGGTTCATCCTCCTCAGGCTGCAACACCTTTTTTTTCTCCCACCCCGGGAACAAAAGCACTATCCAGCTCTGCAACCACCCCCTGTTCATGGACCTCAAATATTTTATGAAAGAGCTCTACCAGGTGTCGCCTAATGAGCCTAAACAGTTCAAAATAGGTTTTGAACTTGTCTCCCCCCAAACCGCCCTTCTCAAGGGGTTCACAAAAAGGCATGCAAGAATTTTGTTTTTAGCCAGTCTACGAAAAAGACCTGAACTTCCGAAGCTTTTCGCATTTTAATGAAGGGCAAAAGGCAAAACATAACTCTACAAGCCTTATTCGGTGCTCTCCTCAAAGAGATTTCCCTCCACCCCACTCAATGCCCCCCCACCAGCCCCCAGCATCGCTCTGCTCTAAAGATGAGGGAAAAACCCCAAAACAGCTTGTCTCGATGAAGAAAATGGCTTGGCAAAATCCCTTTTGCTTTCTCAAGACTCGGGGGTCAAAAAAAATTTGGGGATTTGTTACACCAACAGGGGTGTTGGGCTTCTCAAAAACCCTTTCCCATAATGCCTTGTGAATGAAGAGCTGAGAGGCAAAAAGGCAAAACATAAACCACAAGCCTTTCTTTCCGGTGTCTTCCCAAGGAAGATCTTCCCCTTCCTGAGCATTTGCAAGAAAAATAGCTTACAATGTTTGTAAATAGTATAATTTTTGTACCGGTTAGCCATAAAAAAAGTAGTAAAAGTAAGAAATCAGGCGATACCTTTTAAGGGGCTAACTGAGTATATTTGATGGTGGTTTTCGAAGAACTAGCTCCTCTTCAGACATGATGATATACAAAAATTTTAAAAAATTACGGGCTTTTTTATCACACAAGACATGGACCTTCAAAAGGATTAAATTCAAAACAAAAAAAAATGCAATAAAAAAGCAAAAAGGTTTTACAACAGGTCAAACAATTAACATCTGGAAACTTGTGACCCAGCAGAGGGGTCAAAAATCTGCCGTCTTACCCAAGCCACACGTGAAATTTGTGGGCCACCATTTCAAATAGTTTGACAAAAAACTAGCAGGATATTTAACCCCCTTTTGCGACTCGAAATTTTTGCTTTAATTTAAATTCCCCATTCCTTCCTTCCCCCTCTGCGGCTTAAAGTTTCCCAAAAAAACCACAACTTCAGATCTTCAATACAGTGGTCCTCTCTGAAATTGTTGTCCACGGGAAGACATTCTACTGTTATTGAATGAATCTTGTGAGTTCATCCGGGTGGTTTTTTCCCCCTTTTTTCCCCCCCAAAAAAAGGCCTGTGGCGGGATTGCGCACACATAATCAGATACACCACTTTCCCCACCTGCAAAAAATGTCCCCCAAATTTTCTGTGCCCTGCGGGACGTGGGACGTACACTGTAGCAGTGTGGATGTGCCTCAGGTCTTGCACCGTTTTGCAGCAGGGTGGGGTGCCTTTTTTCATTTGGGCCTTCGGGGCCTCCGGGACAATAAACCCCGCATTTGGGTGGTTCCGAAAGGAGGGAGAAGGGGGGCGGGGGAAATGTTTTTGATCTATTTTCTTTGTAACAGGTTGAAGTTCCTTGCAACTTTCGTGGGATCCCAGCTGTGGGTTTGTAGGTGAAACCTAGGGGCACTCTTTTCCTTTGGGTGTTTTTGTAGAAAGTAGACTGTCTCTTTGATGGCGGCCGCTTTGCTGATTTGGTTGCCCGTCACTTTTGTTGTTCCCCAATTGGAAAAATTTTGTCCTCAATCCGGAGGTGTTTGTCCAGGTCTGTCTTGTTGGGGGCAAATACGATGTACCGATAGCCTGGTGTAGATAAGGGTTTGCTTTGTGTGTTTGGGGTGGAACGCCCTTCCCCTGAGGTGGGCCCGTTTCTGTTGGGGGGGTTTGTGGTACCTGATGTGAGTACCGGGGTGTTTCTTTGATGTGTTTTTGTAGATCCGAAAGGGGATTTTGCTCCTAAAATGGGTAACTTGGGGTTTTGATGGGGGGGTAGAGGGCTTCCCCAGGGGGGGATTCCCGGGCCGGGCTTTCCTACATCTCCCCAAGACCCACAAAAGAAGGCAACCCTGGAGGCCTATCATTTCTGGTATTGGACTCTGAAAGAATACTCGGGTTTTGGGTGGAAAAATCTCCAAAAACCCCGGCAAGAACCCAACTACATCCAGGACACACGGATTTTTCTTAACAAACTCAATGCCCTGGGTTTCCACTTCCTGGGGGCACCATTTTGGCAACCAGGGATGTAGAATCGTTGTATACAACTTTCCCCACAAGGATGATTTTGCGCATGTCGGAACCCCGGAGAAAAAAACCCCCCACAAAACCAAAACACAGCTCATACTTTCATACCACCCACAACTATTTTAAATTTGGAAGACCTATACTACGCGAATGGGAATTTAAAGGGTCCAGATGTGCGCCCCAGTATGCAAACCTTTCATGGGTAACGGAAGGACGTATACCCTGCACCACCAAACCCCTGATGTACCTCCGTTACATCGATGATATCATTTCATTGGACGCGGGCGAGGGGGCCCCCAATTCAATTCCCTAATGACTTCAAAAACTCCACCCCACCACAAACCCCAAGCTACCCATTCAGAAGCAAAAAACCACTTTTTTTATCTACAATACACATCAAAGAAACCGGCTACTCACATAGTGTACCACAAAACCCCCAGACAAACGGGCCCACCTAGAATGACAGCTTCCACCCCAAGCACCAAAGCAACCCTTATCTACAGCCAGGGTATCGGGACATCGATTTGGGGTCCAAAAAGACAACCTGGACAAACACCTCCTGGATTGAGGACAAAATTTTCTCCAAATTTTGGGTCAAACCAAAAATACGACACCAAAAACAGCAAAGCGGCCGCCTAAAAAGACAGCACTTCATACAAAAAACCCCAAAAGGGAAAAAGAGTGCCCCTATTTCACCTACAACCCCCCGCTGGGGTCCACAAATTTTTCCCAAGGACTTCAACCTGTGCTACATAGGAAAAATAACTCAAAGACTATTCCCCTCCCCCCCCCCCCTCCTTTTGGCAACCACCAAAACCTGCGGGTTTTTTATTGTGGAAGCGCCCCCGAAAGGGCCCCCAAATAAAATGGCACCTCACCCTGCCTCAAAAAGGGGCAAACCCCGCAGGGACATCCACACTGCGACAGGTACCGTCCCACGTCCCGCAGGGGCAACAAATTTTGGGGGAAAATTTTCCTCAGGGGCACAAGTGGGTATCTGATTTGAGTGGCGCAATGCCCGACCACAGGCCCCTTTTTGTGGGGGAAAAAGGGCAAAGCTCAGCCCGCGGTGAACTCACACAGAATTTACTATTTAAAAACAAAAAACTGACTTTCCCAATGCACAACCTTCTCCCGAGAGGACCCTGTATTGAAGATTTGAAGATTGTGGTTTTAATGGGAAACTTTAAAACGCAAAGGGGGGAGAAAAGGGAATGGGGAATTTTAAATTAATGCAAAAAATTTTCGACTCGCAAAAGGGGTAAAATATCCTGCTAGTTTTATGTCAAACTAATGTAATGTGAGGCCACAAATTACACTGATGGGTGTAGATAAAAGGCAGATTTACTGACCCCCCTGTCATGCCTCCAAGTTTCCAATGTTTAAATTTTTTGGGCCTGTTTAAATGACTTGTTGCTTTTATTGCTTTTTTTTATGTTAAGAATTTTAAGATCCCTTTTAAGGTCCATGTCTTGTTGTATAAAAGCCTGTGAAATTTTTAATTTTTTTGTATATCTCATTTCTGAAGAAGGGAGTAGTTCTTCGAAAGCCACCATCAAAAATACTCAGTTAGCCTCTAAAAGGTATCGCCTGATTTCTTCACTCTTCTAATGTTGTGTAAAGTGTATCAGTTATGTGTATGAATCAATCTGATTGACGTATAGTTATTTTTCTATGTTCGTAGGTTTCAATACGGTGCATTGCTCCTTGAAATCTAGATATGCAAATTAATTTGCAGTAAGCATTATTTGCTACATATTTCAAGCACAATCTTTTTTGGGTTTTTAAAAAAAAAATGTTATTACTTTGGGAAACAACTCAGAAGAATTTTAAAAACTGCAACAAAAGTTAAAAAAGATTTTTTGTTAATTTTTTTTTAAAAAATTTAAATTTAGTTCCCCCCTTTTTTTTTGGATTTTTGGGGGACAATTACTGTCAGATTTATGGTTAATTATATGTCTTCCCATAGACATTAACTTACAAATATCTGAAGTTTTTTTTTTATAATAATAATGTATAATTTGTTTAGTGCGGATTTATCTCACGTTTTGATATTTTTTGACCAATTTTAAATGAATAAAAGATGTTCTAGTTTGCTTGATTCCCATTTTAGGGTCTTCTAATTTAGTTTGTTATTGTTATTTCCATCAGGCTCTCAGTTCTCGAGTGACTAATTTACCCCAAAGTAAAATTTTTTCTTGTATTCCACTGTTTTAGCACCATTTCCCACTATGCTGTCAATAGGAGCATTAGAGGATCGAAAGATGTAAGCATCTGGAAATGGATTTTAAGAAGCTAGAAAAAATTGGTGATTTTTACTGTGAGGGCCATAATGTATTGAATTAATATGTATGTGTTTACATTTGATTTTCTAATTTCTTGCTAAGACTTTGTCTTGAACTACAAGGTCCAAAACTCTATAATGATCTATTGTGGAAATACAGTTGCCAAATCTTGTTATTTTGTGATAAGTGTTGTGAAGCAACTCTGTCCTATATTTTTCCAAGGTTATCATTTCTTAGTGGTCACTCTGTGAATGGACTATGACTCTTTCTAGCTGATATCCAATATCTGACTGGCTGTACTTTATTTGCATGTGGTTATCTGTTAAATATATCAAAACTCCTGTGATTCATTTAAAAACTTCTTAGGATATACAGAATAAATAATCTAGATTTAAACAGAGAAACTGAAATTAATTAAACTTTTTATTTCCTAGATAGATAGATAGTAGAAGATAGATAATAGATAATAGTAGATAGATAATAGATAGATAAAAAATGATAATAGATAGATGATAGATAGATAAAAAAGATTAAAATAGATAGATAGATGAATCCAGCTAAAATATTGTAGAAATCTAACTCAAAAGGGCAATTACAAGTTGTCTGTGTACTCAGGGTGAAATTGCTAGTTAACAAAGTCATATGATCACAGCAGCATCAGCAGTGATTTAAAGCAGGCAAACTCTCTTCTTTTGAGTCCCTTTTACATCTTCTGTTCTGAAATTTATAGATGGGAAAAAAGCGGGGGCCCCATTATAAAAACTGTCTAACAGTAGATTTGTTGTTTTCCCAAAAACCAAACTGACTCAACTTTTACTTCTTATATGTCTGGGACAATAAAGCTAGCTTTTATTGGTTTTCTATTGGCAACAA
>JAODAL010014168.1:0-88424 GCA_025379985.1 Phyllomedusa bahiana
AAAAACCGGGGAAAAACAGGAAACGTGTTCTTTTAAAACGAGGTCAGTGATTTTTCCAGCCAATCGCAACCATACCATCCCACAGACGTCGTCAACCCACTCACCCGCTCTATTTGAATCTTTTTTGCTGGCGCCAAAATTACAAAAGCGCCGAAAAAGGCACGATTTTAATAGAGATGCACAGATTTTAACCTTTAATTATCGCATATCTGGAAATTTCGATCACCAAAAAAACCCTTGCCGTTTTCAACTTTGTCGAAAAAAAATCGCTAAAACACTAGTAGGACCTGTATTTTGTATTTTGACACAGTCCTGGCCACTAGAGGGATTTCTCAAAATATGGTTAATCATAGACAGAAGATCCTGAAATTGATCCCTAGCAGAGACCCAGTAGAGGAAAAGGCAATTAGCAGTTGCATATTCTCTATCAATTATATTTCTACTCATCTGACAGCTCATTGTTATCACAGGGACATTAGCCCTAATAACAATTAATTACAATTTATTTTTAATTTTCCCAGCACAGGCAAGAAATTGTTGGAAGAGAACTGATTAACAAGACCCAAAGTTTCAATGATGACCCCCGAGATGCCAGAGAACAGAGACTGGGAGTGTTGTCATACATCCCAAGTAGGGTTTTGTATTAGTCTCTCATTTCCAGATGTACAGGGTTAGCAATATTCAAAATGAACATTTAATAGACTTTACTTTTGCTTGTTGGTGCTTCCTTCTTCTCCAAGATTGTGGTCAATGTATCTTCTTTATTTAGTTCCACCATATTAACATACACATCGTCTTCCATATGGTAGTCTGGAAATAAGAGACATCATTACTTCAATACAGCGTTTTCCATTATTTACCAGACCTAAAAGCGGAGATATTTTGTCATTTATGGACGAGAAGAAGGGGAACATTTCCTTATGGAGAGCCCCAGAAAGGTGTGTAGTGTTTTGTTTGCCTTTTAGCCCACTACAAGCATCTCATATCACAAGGCATTAGGGGAAAAGGAGCTGGAAAGCTCACTGCCCCCTCATAGGTTGTAAAAAACCTCAATTTTACTTCTGTTTCCTAAATTTTTTTGAAAACAAAAAGGAAAAATTTTGTAAAGGCCAATTTGCCATCTACTACGCCGTTTGGGGGTTTTGCCCTCATCATTGTAAGCAGAGCGATATTGCTTGACTGGTGGGAGGCAATGAGTGGCTGAGAGAAGGGGAACATCTCTCCTTAGGAGAGCACATTTAAAGGGTTGAGTTTTTGTTCCTTTGCCTTTAGTGGACTGTGACACAACTTTGTTGCCATTGTGTGTATTCAGACCCATGTGCACCAAAAAAATAAAAAAATTAATTCAGCACTCCAGAGCACCACATGCTTGTGAGATCTTTATCCATCCACCAAATGCAACAAGCACATGTGTGTGTAGAGAAACAATCAATATCAAGAGCGAACAAGTGTCCATTGACTCAAACTTATCACCCTATATTGTTGATCCAGAGGTTGGAAAAAGTCACTGTGTGGTGGATGACTATTGTTCCAAACAATAGGAAAAAAGTCCTTCTGGACTCCACAATCAGAATAAATCCAGGGACTAACGTCCCAACTCCAGGTTCTGGTAACTATACCCTGTAATGTTACATTTTTCTAAAAAGACATCAAATTTGGTTTTACACTTGTTGCATGACTCTACCATCACAACCTCTTGGGGCAGCAAGTTCCATAGTCTCACTTCTCTTAAAGTAAAGAATCCTTGTCTGTAATGATGGTAAAACCTTCTTTCCTCTAGACGTAGGAAAGAAGGTTTTACCTCTTGTTGTTGTTACAGATCTAGGTGTAAAAAGATCATGTAAGAGACCTCAGTACAATCCATTCACATATTTGTACATGGTATTTAAATCACCCCTAAATTGTCTTTTTCCAAGCTGAAAAATCCTATGTTTGATAGCTTATCCTGGTACTGCATTCCATCCATTCCTCTAACCAACTTGGATGTCCTCCTCTTCTCCTGTTCTACTACAGTGTATCACATAAATGAGTACACCCTTCACATTTTTGTAAATATTGTATTATATTTTTTCATGGGAAAACACTGCAGATGACACTTTGATACAATGTAAAGTAGTCAGTGCACAACTTGAATAATAGTGCAAATTTGGTGCCCTCAAAATAATTCAACACACAGCCATCAATCATGGAAGGGAGAGGCATGGACTGCACATCTCCACACTATAAGGTTATCTAATGCTTCTTAGCAAAACTATACTAAGAACCTCCTGTTCATTTTTGTATAGTTTTGCTAAGAAGCATTAGATAAACGTATGTGGGGGATTAAGTAGCTTCTGGGGATTTGGGCACTAAATTTCAGATAAAAGGGGGGGGGGGGCCCCCAAAGTCTCAAACTTTTTCAGTGGTAGTTTTACATGGAGTTTGTGTTGCTCTTTGGATTTGGGTAGGGCTAATATGACCAGATCTGAATTTTGGCAGTGATCATGGAAAAATCCCACGACCAGTTACCAGCATTTTTCCAAACAAGAAAAAGAAAGCTTAAACCATATAAATTTCCTCTTTCTTGTCTTTATTTTTTTCCCCAAGGGGGTTTACAGGTTTCCCCAAAAATTTACACCTGATATCCCCAATGGGGCGAATCTATTTTTAAAGGGGAAACCCCTCTTCCCAAAAAAGTTTATCCAAAAAGGAAAAATCCCTTTAAAAAAGGGTTTTCCCCACCCTCCTGTTTTTTAAAGCCCAAAAAAACATTCATTCCCCTGCAACCGACTCTTTCCTAGTCCCCTTGGGTGATTATATAATCCTCCGGTATTCAAATGTCCCGCTAATTTTTTCTACAAAGATAAAAAAAAACTCCCCCTTTTAGGTCCAAAAAACTTTAAGTTTTAAAGTTAAAAAGTACAATGCCTTTATATACATAAAAAATTTAAAACCAAAAGCAACCTTTGCTTTTTTCTAGCATTTTAAATTTTTGATGTCCGTGGTTTAACAAATTTTAAAAAACCTTTTAGCAAAAGGGCGCACATAAACAAGTCCTTTAAATAAAAAATTTGGGAAAACTAATTTTTTGGGGGGTTTTGTACTTTTAAAACCACATCTTTTTTTTTCCCTAAGCGATATAAGGACCACTTTGGGCAACCGGGTTTGCTGAAGAAAAAATATGGGGAAATGTTTTTCAAAAATCTCCTCTCTGAAGGGCCAAAAAGCTTCCCGAACGGGGTAAAATAGTACAATTTTCATATAAATAAAATATAAATAATATAATAAATATAAAAATAATATATATATAAAATAAATACATATATATATATATATATATAAAAATATATAAATATATATAAATATATATATAATAAAAATATAAAGGGATAAAAAACAGTGAAGCAACATCACAAATTTTCCTTTAAATTTTTTTATTCAAAACCCTGGTGATTACCCAAAATTTTAAAAACGCCCTTCAAAAATTCTTCCACCAAAAACACATTAAAAAAAATGGTAGGGTAAATCCCGGGTTTTCCAAAACTTTGTCCCTTTCTTTAACCCCGCATTAAGGGAAAAAAACTGTCTAGAAAGTACAAAACCAGCAAAATGAAGGGTAAAAACCCCATTTTTACTAAAAAATTGTTTAAGTTTGTCTTTTCTAATGTTTTAAAAAATTTTATCCCCAAAAAACAAAAAGATTTGAATAACAAAATGCAAGAAAAAAAACGATTTTTCTTAACTGATCGTTTAAAAATTTTAAATAAAAAATAATAAATATAAATAATATATAAAAAATTTTATAATATATATATAGGAAATTGCACAAGAAAAGCATTTAGGGAACTCTATTAAAATAAGACTGTTGGGGGTTAAACACTAATAATTGGCACAAATTTTTTAAGAAATAGAGTAAAATAGTAATTTGTAATGTTGAAACGATTTTTTAAACGACAAAAAATTTAAAAACGGGAAGGTTTTTAGGTGATCCGGGAAAATTTCCCGAAACCAAATTTGAAATTTAAGGGTTAAAAATCTGACCAAACATCTATTAAGATCGCCCTTTTTTTCCCCCGCTTACCGTAATTTTTTTGGCCCAGCAAATCCCAAAATAAGAAAAGCAGGGGGGAATGTTTAAATCATTACGGGGGTGGGGTTTAAAAGGTTTTTGGATTGGCTGGGAAAAAACACAACCCCCGTTTTACTTTGAACAACGTTTCCGTTTTTTAGCCTCATTCCCCCCAGCTCTCCCTAGGGAAAGGACGGAAAAAACCCCCTCGCCCTTTGGGAACCCCAAACGCAGCCCAAAATTTGTTCTATTTTTGCACAGAGGGAAACCTCGCTATTAGCTGGATCCCTTCCCCCCCCTTTTTAGATTAGAAGATTTTAAAAATTTTAAAGTTTACTAAAATTTTAAAGCAGCACTACTCTGAAAAATCACGGCGGAGGGGCGGGGGGGGGGGGCCCCCCCCCGGAACAACAGACAAGCTCTAAACTATAAAGAACATTTGGGTAAATTTTACCAAACTTTGTTTTAATAAATTTATGGAATATCTTTTTTATTAACGTTTTTCTAAATTAAGTAATTTTCCCGATATTGGGGAGCTGAACTTATATTGGAAAAAAATCTTTTTTAGTAACAGCAGTCCCCCTTTGTTTTGCTCCAAAAATCCACTTTTATTATCATATAAAATTTCAGATATTTCAAAAATTTTTCCCATTTCCCCCGTGACCTTTATATTTCAACCTTGGCCCCTTAAATTAAAAATCCAGCAAACTTGTATCCGCACTCAGCACAGGTTTGTTTGTTGCCAAAAAATACCGTGAATCCTACGAAAAAATCACCATTACTTTTTTCGACTTTTGCGCACCCAGTACTGTTTTTGACGCAGCAAACAAAGAAATCTAAAAAACAATTCTATAAATTTACCCCAGGGGGAAAATTTGGGAAAGGGGCAAAAAAAAACCGTTGGATTATCCCAAAACATAACAAACGTGTTTTTTTAAATTTTGCGCACCCGTACTGTTTCAAATTTAAAAAGCACATCTACGAAAATTTTTAAAACCCGCAATTCTTTAAATTTACCACAGTTTAATTTAAAAAGGTCAAAAAAAACAGTTTTTTTTATCAAACATAACAGGGTTTCCCTGTTTTTTTGACTTTTTCGCACCCAGTACTTTTCAATTTACCAAACTACTAAAACCCTTTAAAACAAAACCCAAATTTTATATTCAAACCCCAGGGGAATTGAAAAGGGGCAAAAAAAAACAGTTTTTTTTATCAAAAACATAAAAATTTTCGTGTTTTTTTGAAATTTTTCCAAACCCCCTACTGTTCATTTTACGCACATCAAAAAGGGAAAAACATTAAAAAACCAAATTTTATAAACAAACCCCATTAATTGAAAGGTAATAAAAATACAGTTTTTTATATAAAACAAACATTACGTGTTTTTTTTACTTTTTTCGCCCCCCAGTTAAATGTTCATTGAACGCAGCATCTACTAAATCATAAAAAATCAATTTTATATTTTACCAAAGGGAATTAAAGGTCAAAAAAATAAAAGTTTAAATTTTATCAAAAACATAACATTTTAAAGTTTTTTTTGAACTTTTTTTCGGGACCAAACCCCGGGAACTGTTCATTTTGGGAAACCCCGGCCCTCTACTAAATCTTAAAACAGGGAATTCATATTTAAACCCCAGGAAAATTTAAAGGGGCAAAAAAAAACAGTTTAAAAAAAAATCAAAAAATTTAAAATTTACGTTTTTTTTTACTTTTGGGGCACCCAGTACTGTTTCATTGGGAAAGCAGCAACTACGTAAAACATAAAACCCCCTTCAAATTCACCAAAGGTGAATTGACAAAAGGGGCAAAAAAAAACAGTTTTTTATAAACAAAACATAAACCCGTTTTAAAGTGTTTTTTGACTTTTGCGCCCAACCCTACTGTTTTCCTTTTACGCCAACATCTTAACGTTTTAAAAAAACAGCAATTTTTATATTTACCCCCAAATAATTAAAGGTTGCAAAAAAAAAAACCCTTTTTAAATTTTACCAAAACATAAAGATACGTTTTTTTTGGAATTTTTTGGCCCATCCCCGTTTGTTTTTAAAAACACCCTTTTCAAATTTTTAAAATTTTTAAACCACCCAATTTTTTTTTTGATTTGAGGGGTTTTAAATAAGCGTATTTTGCCGTCCCTTTTTAAAAAAGAGACCATTCCAAAAATATTTCCCTACCTTCTCAAATTTTTAAAAACCCGGGCATGGGGCCCAAATCAGGTTGGGAAGCACAAAAGGGGGGTAGCCCCTGGAAAGAAAAACAGAAAAGGGGCCCTTTTTCCAGCGGACAACACCATTGCCACGGAAAACGCAGTTTTGGGGAGACCGTCAAACCTTTTCATCGCTGGGGCAGGGGCCCCGTAAACTAAGTTTAACCCAACATCGCGCCAAATCTGTCCTTCATGGTTAATGCAACCGCATCTACCCTCTTAACCTTCCTCGCCTCCCGTCACGGCCACAAAAATTCCCTCACCCGCATCATCACATCCCCCCAACATTTAAAACAGCCCCAAAAAACAACCCCGTGTACCCACCACTGTGGATAAATCCATTGTCTGAAACCTCCCTTTTATGACAAAAAGCGGGTTTGGGGGGCAAAAAAAAGGGAATTTTTAAAAAAATCAAAGGATGTTTAGTCTTTCTCTGAAACCCCCCGTTACTGATCCCACCAAAGGAGGTTTAAGGAAGCCGGTTTAAACGGCCAAAAATCCCGGGCCCTCCGGGAACCCAGCAGTGCCCCTTGCTTGTAGCCCCGCACTTTCTATTTCAGAAAAGGTCCAAAGACCAATTTACCTGTGGTTGATGATGATAAAGATGAAAGACATTGCGGTAACCATCCTGGTCTTTTCCGCAGAATTTGCTTTTTCGAGCGCTTCATCATTGGGGCAGGAGGGAAAACGATGGGGGAGTGTCCAAAACTCCCCCAAAAAAAAGGGGGGGGGCGGGCGCAAAAAATCCCTGATAAGATTTCCCCAAGGGCCAAAAGGCAGCCCCAAACCCCGGCTTCCCCCCTTATCCCGTCCAAAAGTCCCGGGCCCTCAACCGGGGCCTTTCTTTGAGCAAACCTCGATTCACCCTCCACATGTCCTATGCCGCCTTTTCCGAAAAACCCTAATAGAAAAGAACCTTAAGTGGGTTTAAACCCCCAAACCCCCATTCTAGCACATCAGCGAATGCCCTGAATTGGGAAAAGGAGGGAAAACTTGGCCAAAAAAAACCAACCGACCCGGGGGCCCCCAACCCCAAAAATGTCACACCCTCGTTCCCCCGCTCCCCTCCCCGCCACCACCAACTTTCCTCCGTGCCCCATGTCCCCTCAAAGTCATGAACAGGGACAGCCCCCCCTTCCCCGCCTCCACCGCGCCCAGTACCACCCCCACCACCAAAGAAACCCCTCCTACCCCCTTTTCCTTCCGCCATTTGGGCGACCTGCACCCCCGAACAAACGGCCAGTCTACAGCCCGCCCCTTTTGCTTCCAAAGGTTTTTGGGGAAAAGAAGAAACATTTAACCCAAACCCAACCCCAAAAACCAAAAACCTGAATTCCGGGATGGCCAGGCTTTTGGGCCCTTTGGAAAAAGTTGCCTTTCCTCGGGGGAAAACAAATGGGTTTTCCCCCACTCAGGGCCCTCCCCCTTCCCCCAAAACCAAAAAATCCGACAAAAATTTCCTTTTTCCCAAAAAACCGTCCCTCCCTGGGCCCCCCCCGGTATCTAAAATTTCAAACGCGTTGTTCCCGCATCTTTTGTCCGGAAAATTCCCCTCTCACCACCCAAAAACCCGGGGCAAGTAACCCCTCGCCCAAAGGGCCCCCATATCTCCCTGACAGCTCACTGGGGGAAACTGGGGGATGTCCCCTGGGGGGAAAGGGGCTCTCAGGGTCGGCGCACGCCCCTTCAAAAATGCAGGATGGTGCAGGGGTCTTTCCCCCCCAAATTTCCCCTGGTGGCATCACTCCCAAGAAAAACCAGGGCCCTGGGTTTAAAAATTTAAACTGCCCCTTGGGGAACCCTCCCCACAAAAACAGGTCAGGACGGGGGACCCCTCTAACCAAAAGAACCGACGCTCTGGGGACCAAAACCCTTTGCCAGGGAAGGTGGGGGCCGATAACGGGGGAAATTTTGCTTTCCGCCCCCTTAAAAATTTGGACCCGGAGCACATCCCCCTTTCCTGGCACAATTTTTCATAACCTTGTCGTCCAGAAATTTTCTAAAACTACCCCCCCCGGGCTGGACTGCCTTTGAAAAGGCCGAGGGCTGATTCGCACTTCCGGGCCCTTCGCCCCCCTGCTTCATCCCCCCTGGCGCGTTCAGCGTCACTCGGGCCCCCCCGGGCAAACCGTTCTAAAAGTTTGGAAAGTTTGGGAACACGCCCGGAATTCCACCCCTCCCCCAATTCTCCAACCTTGTGGCAGCAGCGCAAAGGGCCCTTAAAGCAGTACCCAATGAAAACCCCTGGCCTGACAAGCAAACGGTACCGGGCCTCGGGGGGTTTTAACCACCGGGAAATGAAGGCAGGTGAAAAAAGGGTCTGCACCCAAAAATTGCCAATTTTGAAGAACCACCAAAATGGGCAAAACGGGCCCAAAGCCCCTTGTACCTACATTGGGGGGATCTTTTTCCGGAAAAAACGTTTGGGCACCTAAACAACAGGGCCCGCCAGCGGACAGGGGGAGACGGGCACAGATCCGGGCAAAGGGGCCTTTCCCCCCCACAAATCCACAAAGCCCGACAGGTTTTCCAACCCAAACTTTTATCGGTCCCTTTATTAAAGGCCAAAGGTTCGGGGGCCAAAGCTAGTGCCCCAAATTGGCGCTCAGCCTCTCAGGGGGCATCAACTCAGGGAAGTCCGGGGGGTTTTTAAACTGTGCTGAGGGCAGGGGAGGAGAGGTATTCCTAGAAAACCGATGTTAACCCCACTCCCTGCCTTGGAAAAGGTTTGGGGCCCACTTTTTAAGGGGAGGAAGGGAAAATGAGGGGAAAAATTTTAAATTTTTTTCTAGTGCCCCCGACCCCAAGGGTTTGGGGAAAACCCAAGGGTCCATTCTCACATGAGGGCCCTTGGGGCCCATTTCCTCCAACCCTACCTTTGCATTAAGGCCATCAAAATGAACAACATTAAATGGGGGGCCAACCCTCCGGATCCCCCCCAAAAAAAACAAAAATCAGCACTTTCCCCTTTCCAAACCCCCCCAAATAGAAATTTAAAAAGCAGGAAAAGGAAAACCTTGCTAAATTTATCAACTGGGGGAAAATCTTTGCCTGCTTTACTTCCCCAAAAGTCACGGTGGGGAAAAAATCACGACGGACACAGGAAAAAGTGCCCAAATAGGGGAAACGGGAAACAGCAGGGGAAAAGGGGGCAGAAGCCCAATTGGGGGACCTCTGGGAAAAATTTGTTTACCACCTCAAACCCCAAACCCTGGGAAGGCCCGGGCACACATCCAACACACAAATCACTTAAATCAAGGTGCACAAAATATCTCGTCCCAAAAACCGAAATTTTTTTTGAATGGTTCCGGACCCCCAAAAAAACTTTTTGGGGATCCCAAAAAGGACAAAGGCCCGGGGCTTCCCTCGTCACCCCATAGAGGGTTTTTTCCTGCCCCGCAGCCAGCGGCAACCAAACTCGACGGAAACCCTTTACAACAGGGTGGGGGGAATCATTAAAAAGACAAAACCCCTCCGGCTTTCCCCAAAAAAAATGTGGGTCGTTTGACTTTTCCCCAAAAATGAATCAGGCATGGATCTCGATGATGTTTTGGGCCCCAATTGGCCCGGGCACCGATTAGTTTCCCTTACCTTCCCCATTCCCTTTCAAAAAAAAAATGGCCCTTTTAAAAATTTTTTTAAAAATGAAACAAATTTTTTTACGGGAATTTTTAAATTTTCTTTTCCCAACAAATTTTATTTTGAGGGGTTTTTCTGGAGGAGAAGTAAAAGCAGCAAAGGGTTTTTAACGAAACACCGGGATTCCATTTAAAACCCCCACTTTATCTTAAAAATTTTTTTCAAATTTTCAATGGTTTTTTAGGGCATGTTGCGTGAGATACAGCAATAATCATGTCCTTTGGAACAGAAATTGACTTTTAATGGCAATTTTTTCCCCCAAAAAATTTTTAAATATGGCCCGAGAAATCAAAATTAAAAAAAATTTTTTTGGGTCATTTTCTGTGAATACAGCTATAAAATTTTTGGTCCTTTGGAAAAAAAAAGTGGCTTTTAAAATGGCATTTCCCCTCACAAAATTTTTTTCCCGTGCTGAAAAAGTCAATTTTTTTAAATTTTTTTGGGTCCCCGCTGCTTTTAAAAAAGCAGGGAATACTACAGGGTCCTATTAAAAAAAATGTTGTTTTTTAACAGACATTTGTTTTTTCAAAAATTACCAAAGTGGGTCAAGGGGCCTGGGTTTTTAATTTTTGGGCATTTTTTCTGTGACATGCAGCTATAATACAGGGCCCATTTTTAAAAAAAATTTTTTTTAACAGACATTTGTTTTTTCACAATTTGACCAAAGTGGGTCAAAAGGGGCATGCCTTTTAATTTAATTTGGGGATTTTGCTGTGACATCAGCTATACTACAGGGCCATTCTAAAAATTTTTTTTTCTAACAGACATTTGTTCTTCCAATTGAACCAAAAAAGGCTCAAGGGGGAGGGGTTTTAAATTTTTTTGGGGGGGATTTTTCTTACATGGGAGCTATACAAAAGGTCCCAAAATTTTAAAAAAAGGGGTTTTTTTTCTAACAAAATTTTTTCTTCACCTTTAACCCCAAAATGGCTCAAAAAGGGGCAGCTTTTTAAATTTTTTTTGGGGATTTTGCTGGGAAAATCAGCAAAACTACAGGGCCTAATTTTTAAAAAATGTTAGTTTCTAACAGACATTTTTTTCTTCACAAATTTACCAAAGTGGCCTTTAAGGGTTCCCTGGGTTTGAATTTTTTGGGCATTTTTTCTTGCATTTCACAAAACTACGGGTTTTATTTTAAAAAAGTTTTTTCCAAAAAAGACATTTTCTTAACAATTGGGAAAAAAAAGGGGTCAAGGGTCAATCTTTAATTTTTTGGGGGGATTTTTGGGTGTGACCATCAGCTATACTACAGGGCCCCATTTTTAAAAATTTTTGTTTTCTAACAGACATTTTTTTTCACAAATTGGGCCAAATTGGCTCAAGGGGCCAAAAGCTTTGAAAAAATTTTGGGGGCAAATTTTGCTGTGACATGCAAACTTAACTAAAAGGTCCTAAAACTAAAAAATTTTTTTTTCTAACAGACAAATTTTTTTACCCGCAACAATTTTCAAGAGGGGGCCCAAGGGGGATGGGGCTGTCAGAAACAAAGGAAAATTTAAAACTGTTTAAAAAGGACAACCCTATTGCCCAAAAAGACTTGTTTTTTTTTAAGTCTTTTTAAAATACTACAATCCCTGTATTGAAACCAAAAACCCCTTTTAAAACAATAAAAAAAAAAAGAAACAAAGACATGGGGGATTCCATCCAAATTTTTAAAAAATTTTTTTTCTAGAATTAAAAATACTAAAAAACTTTTCAAGACAAAAAACTGTTAAAAAAAAAATTTCCCCTAAATTTAAAAAGGGAGGTAAAAAAAACTTGACCAATTAGGGTTATTCAAGAACATGGGGTAAGGGGCAAAAAAAACAGAGAACCCAAAAAAAAAAACCAATTCCACCAGACGGAAAAAAAAAGAAAAAAGAATCCAAAAAAAAAGGGCACCTGGGGTCGGAAAAAAATGTTTAACCACCATATTTCCAAGTGGGGAAACTCAATTGGTCCACACTCCCTACGGGGGGGCAAGCGCTACCCAGGGATTTACGTTACAAGGAAACGGGGTTCTCCAAAAATTCCCCCTTTCCCCCACTTCCCGCTTCAGCACGCAAGTTTTTTGTTTGCCCGTCATCAAGGGGTTTTTAACCTTCGTGTTTTAAAAGATGGGCCACGCCCCGCCCCGGGGTTTTTCACCGCACCCCCCTGGGAAAAAATCCCGGGCCCTTTTTTCATAGCTTGGGGCCCAGGCAGGGTTTAAATCAAAATTCCCGTGAAACTAAAAAAAGGTGGTTAAAGAAATCCTTTTTTCCGGCCACTTTTTAAATGTGGGGGTCGCATTTGGGGGTCATGCTGTGGCCCCGTCAAGGGATAGTCAATTCCAGTTCAACAAATGGGGGGTTAAAGAAATTTCCCTTTTTTCCGGGACCTTTTTAAATGTGGGGGGCATGCCGGTTTTGGGGTCAAACTGTGGCCCCAAATAATCAATTCCAGTGAAACTAAAATGGTGGTTTTAAAGACTCCTTTTTTTTTCCCGGGACTTTTTAAAAAAGTGGGGGGCCTGCAGGGTTTGGGGGTCATCTGCCCAGGAAAGGGGGATAAATCAATTTCCCGTAAACTAAAAATGGTTTGGGTTTAAAAGACTTTTCCCTTTTTTTCCCGGCCCCTTTTTAAATGTGGGACATTTGGGAGGTTTTTTGGGGGCATGCTGTGGCCCGGGCCCTATATTTAAAAGTCAAGTAAACTAAAAGGGGTTTAAAAAACTCCTTTTTCCGGCACTTTTTTTTAAAAAGGGGGGGCAAGCAATTTTTGGGGGTCAGCTTTGGGCCCAAAAACAGGGTTAAGGGCAAGGGCCATTCAACAAAATGGGGGTTTAAAAAACCTCCCTTTTTTTCCCCCCTTTTTTAAAAGTGGGGGCATGCCGGTTTGGGGGCCCTCTGTGGCCCCCGGAAAAGGTAATCAATTCCAAGGGAAAAAAAAGGGTTAAAGACTCCTTTTTTTTCCCCCCCCTTTTTTAAAAGGGGGTCCCTGCATTTGGGGGTCATCTGTGGCCCAGAAGGGAAAGTCAATGTCCAGTTTAAACTAAAAAAGGGGGTTAAAGACTCCTTTTTTCCTCACTTTTTTAAAGTGGGGGTCCCCTGCAGGTTTTGGGCTCATTGCTGTGGCCCAGGAAAAGGTAATCAATTCCATTTCAACTAAAAGTGGTTTTAAAGACCCCCCTTTTTCCCACTTTTTAAAATTTTGGGGGTTTATTTCCAAGGTTTTTGGCTCATCCCGTGGCCCCCGGAAAAAAGGGATTAAAAAAAAATGTCCATGAAAAAAAAAATGGGGTTTTGAAAGACCCTTTTTGCGGCAAAATTTTTAAATGTGGGGGGCATCAGGTTTTTGGGTCATGGGGTGCGTTCCAGGCGGGAAAATTCAATGTCCCATTCAAGTAAACATAAAGGTTTTAAAATCATACTGGGTTTTTTGGGAAATTTTTTAATTTGTGGGATGCAGGGTTTTAAAGGGGGCAGGGGTGTGGTACAAGACAAAGGGGTATAAATGGGCTGTGACTTTTTTTCTGTGACTTTTATAACCTAAGTGTGTTCCTTTAAAATTAAGGGGCTATCCATTTAAACTGTTGTGGATTTAATTTCACTTCTCCCCCCTTGTTTGGGTGTAATAAAAAGAAAGGGGTTTTTGCTCTTCCCCCATAACTTTTTTAAAGGTCATCGCCCCAAATTGCTCACTATCCCAAAAACCTTATCGATAGCGGCCCCAAAAAAACACTATCGATCGAAACCCCGATAAACCAATTCAAACCGGGTCAAAACTATAAAAAACTCTTTGTTTTGATCAATAACACTCAAGCAAAAAAGGGTTTAGTGGTTTTTCCCATCAACAAAAACCAACCCCTTTTGAAGGAAAAATCATCTCTTCTATTTTAAGTAAGACAAAAAGCAAAAGGAAAAAGGGCCTAGAGAAAACCCCGGAAACCCTGAACTGGGGAAAAATCATTTAATCCCCCAAAAAAAAAAAAATAAATAAAGCAATTTTAATTTTGAAAACACCTTTTAATTTAATTTTCCTAACATGTTAAAAATTAATCCCTTTTTAGCAAATTCTTCCACTTGCTGCAAATGGTTTTATGCTTAAAAAATCTATTGTTTTTGGGGAAAAGGGAATGTTTTTGTTGCCCCAAACCCCCAATTTATAAAAAAATATTATTTATTTTTATCCCCAAATAATATAAACAAAAACTTAGGGCCGGTTTTAAAAGGCCCGGGGCAAATACCTTCCCGGTTTTTAAACCCCCGATTAGCGGAAAAAAACCCCCTCTTTCACATAACATTTTCATCTTCCCTCCCCAAAACCGGAAAAAAAAACGAACAAACCCTATGTTTTTTTCCGGGTGCCGTTTTCCCCGAAAAAAACCCCGCCCCCAAAAATTCCGTGCCCGGTGACTTTTCCATAGAGGCCCCCAAAGTTAAAAGTTTTCCCCCCCGTTTGCGACCGTTTTCAAAACGAAACCGTCTGAAAAAAAAGTGGAAAAAACCCCCTGCCCTGGGGCAAGGCCTTAACTCACAAAGGGAAAAATCCTTTCCGAATGGAGTTTTACATCAAACTTTCTAAAATACATTAATTTCATGGGAAATAATTTAAACCACAATTATAGAAAAAATGTTTAAAGGGGAAATTCCATTTAAAAAAATTTGGGATTTTTCCCCAAATTTTACAAAAAAAATTCCCATAGAAACCCTGAGGGGCCTTCTAGGGCAGCTTATTAAAAAAACTGGGTGGGGGGGTGCCGGAAAACAAACCCAAAAGGGGGAAAGGCACTGGGAAAACCCCCTATGTAAAAAACCATTGAAGGGGCCCTTTTTTTTATAAATTTTCTGTTTGTTTTTAAAAAATCTAATATAACTTTTTTTACTTGGGGGGTTCCCTTTAAAGTCTTCCACCAAGGGCTATGGAGTAATGGGGTTTTTTTCATGATTGTCCTGTCCCCCCCAGAGTATCCAAAAAAATTTCCCAAAAGGACCCGGCCCCTGACCCCAAAAAAAGGGGTTTAAACTCTAGCAAAGAAAAACCCCTTTTAAACTGAAAGTTTTAAAAAAATTTAAAAAAAACCCCTAGAGTCTTTTTTTTTTTTGGGTGATCAAAAATAAAACCCCAAAAAGATTTTATTGAGAAAAATGGGATTGGGTTTTTAAAAAAAAAAAAAGTTTATGATGAAAATTTAAGGGGATATTCAAGTTTTCTGTTGGATTTAAGGGGGGGCCTTATCCCTGAATTTTTTTGGGCACAAAGAACCCAAAAAAAAAGGGTTTTCTCACCAAAGCTGCTTCCCCTGTTCAAACCCGAAGTTTTTTTCAATCACAATCTCTTCTCAGGGTTGAGTGGTTTAAAACAGTGAAATTTAAAATACTTAGCTTCTCTTTAAAATACTGGGCCCCTTTCAAATGACAAATTTTTAGGAAGCAATCTTTCAAAACAAAATATATATTGCTGCAAAACTAATACAAAAATTTATTATTTTTTAAACAGAAGCTAAACTTGTTAAATAAAATTAGTTTGGGTTTGGACTCCTTTCCCTCCAAGGGACATCACTTTCCCCGCTCTCTTTTCAAAACAATTAAAAAATGGGTTTTGGCAGGTAACCATAGAAACCTGTTTTTCACTTCCAAGCACATTTAAAAACTTTCCCATCCGATTTTAAAAAAAAAATCAATGACTAATTTAAATTTGAAAAAAAAATTTCATTACCTGTTCCCTTTGTATATAAAAACCCCCTTAAAAACTGCACCGTAATTTTTTTTTTAAATTTGGGAAATAGAAAAAGGGGAAACAAAAGAAGAAACATTATTTAAAATCAACCCCTACAATTGTTCTAAAATTTAATAGATTTAAAATTGGGTTTTGGTGATTATAGCTTCCTGTGTTTTCTCATTCTGTGTACGCAATGGGCAAAAAGTGTGGTTTCTGCCAGTAACGGGCTGTAGTATAAAATCACAAATTCTAAACCAAAGCATCCTTTTGACAATAGTTTATAAATTTTTTCTCTCAAGGGGAAAATAAAAAGAAAAATGATTTTGGGCCCTTTTTTTGTTTTTAAATAAAAAGGTTTGATGATACGAAAAAAAAAATATAATAAAACCAAAAAGTCCCTTACAAAAAAAAAATAAAAACACATAAGGAGGGAAGAAATAAGATTTTATATGTAAAATTTTATCAGACATTTGGGTTAAAAAATAAATTAGGGGGAAAATAATAAATAAAATATAATTTAATAATTTCATTTTGAGGGGGGAAGAATGAAAAAAGCGTGGGAAAGAATTTTTGGGGGGAATATTTATAATATTTGTAGTAATCTTTAAAAATAATTTCCGTTAAATTAAGTTTTAAAGTACAAAAAAAATTTCGCAAAAGGGGGATGTAAACATGTTCGGAAATACCAAGGTTAAAAACATACTTTAACAATCCCCTGTTTTTTCAAGGATTCAAAAAGAGTGTCAGGTGACAAGGTAAATGCCTCCAAACCCTTGATCCTTGATATTGCTAATTATTCAGAAGCCCTAATTTCATGGTTAGGATGTATTAATGCAGTCAAAAGGATGCTACTTACTAAAATCCTCTACTATTTTGGGAACCTTACGAATCATTTTACCGTTTCCCAATTATCTTCTTTCCAAAAGCTTCTAACGCCTTTTATTTGGGAAAATAAAAGGCCTAGAGTAGCAGATACATTTTTCGTTACCCATTGGTAAGGGAGGATTGGGCTGCCCTTGCTTAAAAACTTATTATAAAGCTGCCATGTCTATCTCTCTCTGATATTGATCTTCAAAATAAGAGAGATAGAGGTATCCACACTGTCAAGCATATCAGTTCTGTACGTTCCCGCCAACCAATTGCATTTGAGAGACTTTTGATATCTCCAATAGAGATTTTTTATAAATATCTCCGTACTAGGCATTTCTGTTATCTCTGGACATGAAATTGTAAAATCCACTTTTGAATTATTTTTCAATAATACAGTCAAAACTCGAAAGGGCTCTCAATGGGCTATAAAGCTCTTTTGCCTGATCCACCTCCACGTGACCTATCATTTGTAATTAATTGAGAAAAATACCTTAAAACTTCCTTTTCCACAAGTCAATGGGAATTCGTTTTTGCTCTTCATCTTAAAGCCTCTAAATGTATAAATCATCTGGAAGCATCAAGAAAATTACTATATAAATGGAATATGACTCTTTTGCTTCTCGCAAAAATGTTCCCTACTCATTCCAAGATTTGTTTTCGATGCAATTTGGAAGTTGGTTTCCTACTGCATATATGGTGGGAATGTCACCCTGTCAAGCCTTTCTGGGAATCTGTCTATGGGTTGATTGGGAATGTCCTTGGAGATATAAGGGGCTTGTCATCGGTAATTGTCTTGCTATCCATTGGAATTGAAGACCTATTTCTACCTAATGCACAGATGCTTCAGACTCACTGTATCTTTACAAAACAAAAGAGATATTAGACAAGCAAGACAGCTGTTTTGGAGTTTTGCTCCTCGTCAGTGCAGAGCAGAGGGTACTGGCTGGCTGGGTGGGAGGCAATGAGTGGCTCAGAAAGGGGAAAATCTCTCCTTGGGAAGAGCACCATATAGGCGAGTGGAGTTTTGAACTGCCTTTTTACCCTCCACTAGGCAAGTGCATATCACAAGGCATTATGTGAAAGGAGCTGGAAAAGGACCCTAAAAATTGGAATAAAAGTGATAAAAAGTTACATGTATTCAAAACTGGTACCAATAAAAAGTGCAATTCAGGCCACAAAAAATGCCCCCTCACTCAAGTCTGTAGCTAAAACTCAGTAAAAATGTGTCGTGAGAAATCCACTTTAACCATTTAGATGCCTGTAGCCTCTTTATCTGCCATATACTGCATATCATTCAACTTAATGAAACAATATGTATTGTGTATATGTAACCTTGATGATGATCGTTATCCAACATTATAGCAGAGTATCAGTAGCCAATCAAATTCAAGATTAACAAAAATTACTTAATATTTGTGCATGGACAGTATATTTAAGGAAGCTGTACTGCAAGTTCATCTAAAATCTTTGTGTCCACTTACTTGCAACTTGCAATTTCTGCTTAAGTCTAAAAAAAAAATGTGCAAAAATTAATTTAACAGGAACAAAATTTCATTTTGATTATGTAAGTGATGTACATGTTCCTCTTTTAGTTGGTTCCTTGTAAAACAATTTTTCATTCACACTCTGGCCAGTCCTGGGCTGTTTGTATCAACTCAAGAAGACCATCTTCCTATATCAAAATATAAATCGACTTTTTAAAACATATATATTATAGCAATATGGTTCAATATGAAGTAGCTTTTACAGGTATTATGCACAGTGAAATCATATATTATATATATATATTATATATTTTAAATATAAAATTATATATATATATATATATATATATACATAGATATATATATATATATAGATATGTATATATATATCTATATCCAGACAGCAGCTCAGACAGGATGAGAGGGTATGTATATCCCAGCCAGGTACAACAAGACACTACCCTTTATCCCTGTATAGACAATGGCCAATAAAAAAATAAAAACCTTTAATAATTTAATACTAAATCTAATCTGTGATTAAGGCCATGTGGTACACTACCGTTCAAAAGTTTTGGGTCACTTAAAAATTTCCTTATTTTTGAAAGAAAAACAGTTTTTTCCAATGAAGCTAACATTAAATGACTCAGAAATACATTCTATACATTGTTAATGTGGTAAGTGACAATTCTAGCTGTAAACATCTGGTTGTTAATGCAATATCTACATAAGTGTATAGAGGCCCATTTCCAACAACCATCAATCCAGTGTTCTAATGGTACATTGTGTTTGCTAACTGTGTAAGAAAGCTATTGGATATTTTGAACACCCTTGAAAACCCTTGTGCAAATATGTTAGCACAGCTGAAAACAGTTTTGCTGATTAGAGAAGCTTTAAAACTGACCTTCCTTTGAGCTAGTTGAGAATCTGGATCATTACATTTGTTGGCTTGTTTAAACTCGCAAAATGGCCAGAAAAAGAGAACTTTCATGTGAAACTCGACAGTCTATTCTTGTGCTGAAAGATGAAGGAAATTCCCATGCGAAAAAATTTCCCAAAGGAAAACTGAAGATTCCCTTTCCCAATGGTGTGTACAATTTCCCTTCAAGGAGAGAAACCAAAAAGGGGCCTCTAAACCAGAGTAAAAAAAGAGAAAAGGGGGGCCCCGGGCGGGCCTTTTACCAAAGCAAAAATAAAAATTACTTTTAAAAAACCCCTCTATTTTTGAGAAATCGATCCCTCACAGGCCCTTTCAACTGGCAGTTTCAAAAAATTTATTTCCCTTTGAAAAAACCCCAATTTTCAATTTTTTAACAGTGAAAAGGGCGACCCCCCGGGATGCTGACCTTCAGGCAGAGTGGCAAAAAAAAAGCCATATTTGGGGACTGGTTTAAAAAAAAGGAAAATTTCACCAAGGAAATTCCAGCGGGACCAAGGTACTTAAAGGAATTTTTTTTATTTCATTTCATTCTTCCAAAAGATACTTTTAAAACGCCGGCGTTTGGGGGGCCCTCGGGACCCTTTTTCACGGAAATAAAAAATTTCGGACCCCAAAACATTTCCAAAGGGGTTCAAACTTAAAAACACGCACTGCATCACAGGGTTTCAGGGGGGTTGTCCCTTTGTTTTTTAAACCCTTGGTTAGCCCCAAATTCTATTGCTTCCTAATAGAATCCTTTGTTTTTCAAACGGGCAATTGTGTTTTAAATGCAGGTTCCAAAACTTTTATAAAATAATTTTGGGGAAATATTTTTTGGCATTTTTGCAAAAAATTAACAACATGGTTTGAAAAAAATTCTTCTTTGCGTTTTTATGCTTTTTTTTTCCCAAAAAATGTTTTGTTTTAAAACTTTTGACAGTTTTTTCAATGAAATTACATGAGATTCATGTCGTTTATTCAAGGGCCTCTAGGGTTTTATATTTTTAATTTTCAAAAAAACCATGTTTGGAAATTTTTTTGCGGGTTAAAAAATGGGTTTGCAAAATGCTTCATGCAATATATTTTGTTTTTCAAAAAATTTTTGTATTAAAGGGTTTTACGTTTTTAAAAATGTATATACATGGATCATGTGGGTTTTTTTCATCCCTTTCGGGGGCTTTTAAAAAAAAAATTTTTCCCTTAACACATTTTTTTGGGAAATTTTTTGAAAGGTTTTCCCAACAGGGGGTTTTGCAAAATGCTTCAGGGAAAATTATATGCTGATTTTTCAAAAATGAATGCATTTTACTTTTTGGACTTTTTTTTAAATTGTTTTGTACAGGGAGATAAAGTGGGGTTTTTTCCCGGCCTTTTGGGGGGAAGGGGGGTATGGGCATGAAAGGGGAAATCCAATGGGGCCTCTCGTAACCTTACTTTATTTTCCCCAATCTCCCCCTCTATGGGTTTTTTTTAAACCCTTTCCTTTTATCCCCACATTTTTAAAGTGAAATTTCCTGCCCCTCATGTGTTTAAAAGGAAAATTTTTGGATGCCCCTGATAAATTTATTTGGGTTTGTTTCGTTGCCTGCCAGGTGTTCTGCAATTCTTTTCTTAAATTTCCTCAAAGTACTGCCTATGTATAGGAGTTTTGAAATTTGGGGTGCATAAAAATTGTAATAGAAAAAAACTTTGGTCTTTTTGGGGGCCCCCCCCTTTCGCTTTTACTGCTTCAATTTAAATTTCCTTGAAATTTGTTGCTTTTGGGGGGAATGTATCCCCACTTCATTTATTATTTTTAAAAAATTTACATCTTTTCCCTTCCCCAAAAGGGGGGAAAAACACCCCACTTTTGCAACCTTTGAAATTAAATTTCTGTTCTCATATAAGTAGGGGGGGAACAGTTTAAATTCGCTAGATTTTTAAACCTCTTTTTGGCACAATTTTCCCCCTTTTTTTCCAAAATACTTTTTTTGGGAATTGCCCCCCCCTTGACGTAGTTTTTCACATTTTTATAAAAGGGATTTTTTTTTTATTCTTTTAAAATTTTTTTCATCACTGAAAAAACCCCTTGAAAATATTTACTTGTTCTTTAACTCTGCCCCCTTTTCTTTCTTTGTTTCCAAAAAAGGGGTTTTTTGGGGTTTCTATTTTTTCCCTTTTTAAAATTTCCTCATCTAGGAGGTGTTTTTTGGGTTTAACCCCCTAACTCTTCAACCTGCCATCGAAAAAAAAACCCATTTTCTTTTCCCTTGGAAATCCTTTTTTCCAGGGAACAACTCTCCTACTCAAATATTTTTCCCCCATTTGGGGGGATCGCCCCCAATTGTATTTTTTTGGGTTTGGATTACTTGGGGCCCTTTGTAAAAGTGTTTTTCCCAACATTTGCGGTTTTTTTATATAGTTTGGGGGGCATATTTTTCCCTGGGTTCGGGTTTTATTTTTTAAAACCCCCAAATCCGGGAATAAAAATTTTTTTCGGGGAATTTATTTATAAATTAGAAAAATTTTAAAGTTCCCAACGGGATTGTCATTAGGTACCCCCAAAAAAATTTTTAGGGAGGAGGGTCCCAATCGCGACCCCACACCTTTCAGTGGTCGTGGGTTTAAAGTCCCCTTTTCCAAAATGATGTTATACCTTTAGGGTTTTATTGCAACCTTTAACAGGGGGGGGCCCTTGCTGCTCCCAAACGCCATGTAAAAAGGGTTCGCAATAGTGGGGGGGAGGGCGGGGGAAATCCCCCCCATTGGTGCTCCTTCAAACTGGGGGGAAAAAAAGGAATTTTAATAAAAATTTGAAATAATTGTTTTTGCAGCGGGGAATAACATTTTTTGTTTTAAATGAATTTTTTTTTCCTTCCCCAAAACCCCCGGACGTTTTTTTTTTTTTATTTTTTTTTTTTTTTTAATTAAACCCAATAAAATTCCCTTACAAAAAAACCTAAGCTTGGTTGGTTTTGGGTTTAAAATTGGGAAAAAAAAGGTTTAACAACATAAACATGTCAGCCATGTTTTTAAGATGGAAAACCTTTACAAATTTTTAAAAAATTTTTTTGAGAACACTTGGGGCAATCCTTCAAAAAAAACCGGGGATACCTCGAAAAAAAATTGGGTTTGGGAGACAATCGTCCACCCAAAACTGCTGGGGGCTCTCCCCTTAAAGGGGGGCCCCCATTACTTGAAAAAATGGGGCTTAGTTTTAGGGGGAAAAAAGGTTTCCCTTATGTTTTTTTGGGTTTATGCCGTAAAATCCCGGGAAAAACCCCAAATTTTTTTTCACATGAAAAATATGTTTTTTTTTTTTTTTAAAGATAGTACTTTTTTAAGATTACTCCTCCCCCCCCCAATAATTTTCCCCAAAATTTATTTTCAGGTTTTAAATTTGGGGTCAGAGTTTTTTTTTGCGTAGGTATTTTTTTTTTTTTTCTATTTTTTTCCCAAAAACCTATTTTTAAATTATAAAAACCCAAACGCTAATACAACTATTTGACCCCCTTTTATCTGTTTTTAAAAAAGGGAAAAAAATTCCTATTTCTCCTCAATTCTTTAAATTCCTTTTTTTTGGGGGAATATGTGAGAAAATTCCTATTTTCTTATTTTTCCTTTTTTTGTTTTTTCCAATTTACCAAGCTTTTCAGGCCCCTCCCCAAATTGTTTTCCTAAAAACGTTTTCAAGCGGGGGGGACCCCTCCCCTTAAAAAAACGGGAAAAAATGAGGGGTTTTGGCCCATCTTATGCTGACCCCCTTTTTTAAAATCTTTTTTCTTTTTTCCTCATTTTTTCCCCTATCAAAAATTCTTTCATTTTATTCCTAGCGATTTTTTTTTCCTTAAAAATTTAAAATTTTTTCATATTCTTTTAAACTCCCTACTTCTTACCTTCCCTCTACATCCTCAATTTCTTTTGTTTGTTTCCCCTTTTTTTTTTTATTGTGAAAAAAATTTTCCTCTTTAAAAGTTAAAAAATTTCCCCGTGAAACGATTTTTTGTCCGCAAGTGTTTTAACAAGGGCAATTTTTTTTTTGGGAAAAGTTCAGACCTTTATTAAAAAAATTCAATTTTTTGCACTACTTTTGGGAAATTTTTGGCGTTTCCAAAAAAACCACCCTTTTCCCCCCGTAACCGTCTCTAGGGGCTTCTTCGGGCCTTGAAGGTTCTTCTTTTTTTTGGTTTTTTTGGGCCTATGTTTCCGGGGCCCCCCTTTTCTTTTTCTTTTCGTTTTTTTGGGGGTTTTTTCCCGGGGTTTTTCTGTGCACCCCTTGTTTTTTTCTCTCCCCCTTTTAAAAGGTAAAAATCCGAATCCGAAGGGCCCTCGGGTTGATCTTGGGATCGGGGGGAAGGGTCCGGGGGTTTTAAAAAAAGCTTACTCTCCGATCCCCTTGGATTAATCGTCCTCCCTCTTCCTTTTAAAAATTTGGGTTTGGGGGTTTTTGAAATTTTTCCCGGGCCAAGGATACAAATTGTTCTTTTTTGGGATCCTCTATATCCCCCTTTTATTTCTTTTTTTTTTTTTGGGTTTTTTTACTATAATTTTTCTTCCACTTTTTCAATATATTTCTCCCCTTCTATCTTTTAACCTTTTATATTGGGATTTAACCCTTTAAGGTCGCAAGAAAGGGGAAAAAAATACCCGGGTTTCGGCGGGGGCCCCAAATTTTTTTTGGGGTTTTGGGGCCAACAATTCAAAATGTGCCCCAAAATTGAAAGGGTTTTTAATAAAAAGGGCTGGGAAATTTTGTCCCAAAAAAAGAATTTTGACTTGTTCAAAAAACTATGGGGAAAATTTTAAAAGTTTTTTTTGGGGACGTTAACTGTTTAAAGAGGGAAATTTTCCAATAATAATAAAAAAGGGACGGGAAAAAAAGGAAAAATTTTAGGATGTAAGGAGGGGTGGTAAAATTGGGAGTAAAATGGGAAAAAGAAAAAATTTTAATTTTAATGGAACAAAATCGCTAGGGGAAAAAACTGAAAAGGAATTTTAAAAAGGGGGAAAATTTATGAGGAAAAAAGAAGGAAAAATAGAAAAAGGGGGTTTTCAGCAAAAGGGGACAAAAACCCATCATTTTTTCCCCAAACAAGCGGGGGCCCGCGTTTTGGAAAAAGTTTTTAGGAAAAAACCCAAAGGAGAGGGGGGCCTTGAAAAAACAAGGTAGGTTTTGGAAAAATAAAAAGAAAAGGGGGGAATATTTTAAGGGAAACCCTAGGAAATTAAACTTTAAAAATATTCCCCCAAAAAAAGGATTGAAAAGGAAAATTTAGGAAAAAAGGAAAAAATTTTATCTTTTAAAAAAAATTCGGGGATAAAGGGGGGGTCAAAAAAGTTGTATTAGACGATGGTTTATTTAATAAAATTGTTTTGGGGAAAAACCCCAGAAAATAAAAAACCCACGCCCAAAATTAAAACCAAACCCCACTGAAAACCCGAAAATAAAAAAATTGGGGGAAATTTTTTGGAGGAAAGGGGTAAAAAACTAGGAATTCTTTTTGAAAAACAAAAAAAAAATTTTAATGTGAAAAAAAATCCGGTTTTTTCCGGGAATTTTTCGGATACCAAAAAAAACCCAAAAATCAAATTTTCCCCCTTAAAAAAAAAAAGCCCCCCTACTTTTTAAGTAATGGGGCCCTTAAAAGGGGAGACTCAGCATTTTGGGGGGGACGATTGGCTCCAAAACCCAAATTTTTCGAGGTATCCCCGGGTTTTTTTGAAAAAGGGAAAACACAATTTTCCTCAAAACTTTTCAAAATTTTTTAAAGGTTTTCCATCTTAACAAAGGTGACATTTTGATGTTGTTAAACCTTTTCCAAATTTTTCCCCACCACCCACATTTTTACCCTTTTGGGAAAACTTTTTTGAGTAAAAAAAGGAACTTTTTGATGAGGAAAATCATTTTTATCAAAACCCAAAAGGGTTTTCTTCCCTGCCGCAAAAAAAAAATTTTTTTCAAAAATTTTTTGATCCTTTTTTCCCACAGATAGAAGGGGGCACCAATTGGGGGGGATCAGAAACCCCCCACTAAATTTCAAAAAATTTTTACAAAGGCGTGGTGGGGAGGGGCCCGGGCCCCTGGGAAAGGTTTGCCCCAAAATCCATTAAGGAGATAACAAACAAATTTTGGGATGGACGTTACCAATTTGACGACCCCTGTTTTTGGGGGGGGTTCCCCCGAGTTACGGGCCACCCTAAAATTTTTGGGGGTCCTCAAGGACAAACCCGTTTAACTTAAAAATTTTTTTTATTCATATTTCTTTTAGAAAAAAAAATTTTTATTCCTTTTATTTTTGGGGTTTTAAAAAAAGGGGTTTTTCCTTTACCTAAGGGGAAAAAATATTTCTCCAAAAATATTAAAAGAAAAAAAACCCCACTGGGGAAATTCACTTTTTAAAGGCCAAAAAGTTTAAACACCCCAAAAAAATTTTCAATAAACGGCGATTCCCCCAAATTTGGGGGAAAAATATTAAGGGGGCTAGGAGAGCTTTTCCCTGGATAAGGATTTTTCCCGGAAGGAGAAATGTTTTTATCGATGGCAGGTTTTAAGGTTAGGGGGAAACCCCCCCACACCTCCTAAATTAAAGGCCCTTTAAAAAGGTTAAAAAAATATGAAACAACAGGAAACTGTTATGGGGGAAAAAAAGAGAAGGAAAAAGGGAGCAAGTTTAAAGAAAAAAAGTAGGTAAAATTTTCCCAAAAAGGGGGTTTCAGTGGGTGATTATAAAAAGAAATAAAAAACATCTTTTATAAAAATGTGCAGATACTCGTCAAAAATGCAAAATTTTAAAAGGGAGTATGTGGAAAAAAAAAAAAAGTTTGCCAAAAAAGGTTAAAAAAAATCTAGCAAAAGAATTTTGTCCCCATTTCTTTTATGGGCAAACAAAAATTTAATTAAAAAGGTTTTTCAAAAAAATTTTTGGCGTTTCCCCTTGGGGGGAAAAAGAATTGTAATTTGTGTTAAAAAATAAAAATGGAAAGGGGGGTTTCATTCGGTTTAACAGCAAACCAAAAACAAGGGGTATTTAAATTGAAAACAGTATGCGAAAATGCGAAAAAAAGGGCCCACGTTATTATTAAATTTTATCACCCTTTTGCCAAATTTTTAAAATAGGGAGTTACAAAAAGGAAAAATTTTAAACATGGAAAAGCAAACACCCTGGGGGGGCATAAAGAAAAAAAACAAAATTTAAATTTTTTCAGGGGAATTTTAACATTTCGTTGAAACAAAATTTTAAAAGGGAAGGGTTGAAACTTTTTAAAATGTGGGAAAAATGGGAAAAGGGGAAAAAAAGCCAAAATAGAGGGGGAGATTGGGGAAAAATAAAGTAAGGTTTCGGGGGAAAGGCCCCAAATTTGGGTTCTTCCCGCGATAACCCCCCCCCCAAAAGGGGATGAATAAAGACCCTGATCCTTTTAAAATTTTCATTGAAAAAAAAAGTCAAAAGTTAAAAATGGGAATTCATTTTTTGAAAAAAAAAAGCATTTTATTGCCCTGAAAAAAATTTTTGGGAATCCCCTGTTGTTAACCTGCAAAAAATTTTTAAAAAAAGGTTTTTGAATTTTTTTTCCCATATTAAAAGGGCCCCGGAGGGAAGGGAAAAAAACACCCTAAAATTTATTGGGGATAACAATTGAAAAAATGTCCAAAAAAGTTTTAAATTTTTTTTCCCAAAAACATTTTTAGAAAAACACAAATTAAAGAAAAGGGTTTTTCATCCCAAGTTTTAAACCCCAAAAATTGGGCCCAAACATGTTTTTGAATATATAAATTAAAAACGCCCCTAGGGGGCAAAAATTTTAAAAGACATATCCCAAGTAAAATACATTGGAAAAAAAATGTCCCAAAAGTTTTTTTAAAGGGGTTTACAAATTTTTGGGGAAAAACACATTTCCATAAGAATATTTGCAATTCATGTTTTTAATCTGCCAAAAAAAAGCCAAAAAAATAAGTGGAAAAAATATTATATAAAAAATTGGAGACCTGCAATTTAAAAGGCCCCAAAGCTGTTTCAATTTTCAAAGGATTCTAATTTGAAGCAATAGAATTTTAAACTATCCCAAAGGGTTTTAAAAATCCCAAAACAAAACCCCCCATGGAAAACCAAAGTGGGTGCCCCTTTACTTTTTTTTAAATTTTTTTCCCCCTTTTGGAAAAAGTTTTGTGTCCCGAATTTTATGCCTTGGAAAAAAAAGGGGGCCGGAGGGGCCCTAAAACGCCGCCGGGGGGAAAAACCCTAATTTGTGGAAAAAATGAAAATGAAATAAAAAAGTTTTTGTGAAAATTTCCTTTGGTCCCTGGGGAATTTTTTTTGGTTTTAAAAAATTTTTTGTTTGAAGTAAAAGGGGCAGGGGCTGGAAACTTCCCAGGGGAAAGGGGGAAAGGGAACCCCGGGGCAAGCAGTAGCCCGAGCGAATACAAAGAAAAGCAAAGGAGAAGGGAAGCCCAGGGACAAAAAAACACTCACGGTGAAAGGGGTTTAAAGGGGGTGGGATCCTTAAATTTTTTGTTTGGACTTAAAAAGGAAAAAAATTAATTTGGGATAAAGAACACAGACCCTTGGGGGCCGAGGGAAAAACTAAGAAAGGGGAATTGTTTTTTGCCAAAAAAAAAATCCATTTTCTAGTTTTGGCAAATTTCGACCATACCTGTAAAGCATGCTGAAGAGTGGGAAATGATGGCAGCGGGTACTTGAGTCCCAGTATCTCAGCTATCATTAAGTCCCTAACCGAAAAAGGTACCACTGAAGTGTTTTCAATCTGGGACCAATGAATCAGGGGAGGACCACAGGAAGTATAGCGGTTCTAACATAGATGCAACATTATATAAGCTAAGGTCAGGTACTGACATGCCCCCTTCTTTAATATTAAGAAAAATAAATTGTTTCTTACATCTTGGTTTTTTTGAGCCCCAAATAAATTTCAAGAATAAAGACTGAAGCTTGTCAAGCAAAGCTACTGATAATATAAATGGTAAAGATCTTGAAATATATAGGAACCGCGGGAGTAATAACATCTTGGTGAGGTTTATGCGATCTATCCAAGATAACAGGAACTGAGTCAGGTGTGTAATTTCCTTTAGCAGGGAGCTATAAAGAGATTCCCAATTTATAGTGATTGTTTTATCTAGAGAAGGAGGTATTTGAATCCCGAAGTAGTTAATAGATGAATCAGCCCAAATGAATTTAAATTTTGACAAAATGGATCTCTGATGCATACAGATATATAGTGGAAGGGTATGAGATTTGGACATATTTAATTTATAGTAGGATACTGAAGAGTAAGAATACAGAATTTGCAGGAGAGAGTCAAGAGAATGTTCAGGGTTTTTACAAATCATCAGGACATCATCAGCAAATAGGCTAATTTTTTTTTCATAGCCCTTAACGGGAATGCCAGAAACTAATGAAGATTTTCTTATCAGTTCCGCTAGTGGTTCTACGCACATGATAAATATTAGAGGCGAGAGCGGGCATCCTTGTCTTGTCCCGTTTGAGATTGGAAATGACTCTGATAAAAAAAAACAGAAATCAATACCTTAGCTGAGGGAGATGTGTGCAGCAAATGAATGGCATTAGCAAAAGGGCCTCTAAAACCGAATTTCTTTAATATCGCCTTGAGATATCCCCAGTGAAGCCTGTCAAAAGCTTTTTCTGCATCAAGAGATAACAGAAAAGAGGGGGTTTTGTCGGTGTGTATCGTATGAACGATATTTAAAACTCTTCTGATCCCGTCTCGCATTTGCCTACCTTTCACAAACCCTACTTGGTCTTTATTAATAATATGGGGGAGAATATTACTTAACCTATTTGAGATTATTTTGGAGAAGAGTTTAATGTCACAATTCAGTAATGAGATGGGTCTGTAATTAATGACCTGATCTGATGCTTTACCCGGCTTAGGTATGGTGGTCACTGTCGCACAGAGGAGTTCCCTAGGGGCAGCACCTTTGTCTACTATATTTTGAAAGAGCGAAGCAAGATGTGGGGCTAGTATATCACCAAATAGTTTATAATATTCATTTGATAGACCATCAGGTCCGGGGGCTTTATTGGGTTTGAAGGTTTAAATAGTGTGTTCAATCTCCTTGATCCCTATTTCCTCATTTAGTAGACATAATTGCTCAGTTGTTAGGGACGGGAGTTTAATTGTCTGTAAAAAAGAGTCTATTTTTCCTTTTGAGATTTTAGGGGTCTCTGGGTCATCTTTCAAATTGTATAATTTATGGAAATACTTAGCAAACGTGTTAGCAATAAGTTGGGGGTCATAGATTCTGGACTTATCTGGGTTAGTGATGTAAGGAATTTTACTCCTTACTTATAAATTTTTAGCCCTTCTAGCTAGCAGTTTTGAAGGTTTATCTCCTTGTAAGTAGAAGCCTCGATAGGTGAGCTTCATATTGGGATAAATATAATTTACGTAATTTGTTTCTACAGGTGAGCAATTTTTCTTTAGTGAGTGGTGTGGCGTCTGATTTAAATAGCTTGTCCAGAGTTCAAAGCATTTTGATCATCTCGTCTAAGGCTTGTTCTCTTTTACTTTTTTCCCTGGAGGCTAACTTAATGCAGACCCCTCTGAAAACTGCCTTGTGGGCACACCACAATATCTCCGCAGAAGGGGATGAGGGAGAATTTAACTGAAAGTATTCTGTCAGCATGTCCCTAAGCTCTTTCACTATTTTGGGAGATTTCAGCATAAAATGATTAATCCTTCAGGTCGAATGCGGGGATGCATTGACTCTGTCTTTTAAGGTTAAGAGGATAGGAGCATGGTCCGACCAAGTCATCAGACTGATTTCTGTTGATGTAACATTGTAGAGGGCTCCTCTGTCCACAAAAAAAAAAAATCTATTCTAGAATGGGATTTTTTTGGAATGAGAATAAAAGGTGAAATCTACTTCTGCAACATGTTGGTAACTCCAAGGGTCATGCAAATTCTCTTGTAAGAGAAAATCTTTAAGTTCTGAAGCATAATGAGGGCTATTCTTTGATCTATCAATTGTTTTGTCGACTACTAAATTATAGTCTCCACAAATTACCAGTTTACCCTTCATCTCTCTTTTAGCCTTAGCAATTGTTTTAGTCACAAAGGAGAATTGTCGTACATTTGGTGCGTATAGGTTAAGAATAGTGTACGGGGTTGCATTAATTTCACATTTTAAGATTATGAATCGTTGTAACTGTGTTCCTAATAAAGATTGCAACACAAGCATTTTTTTTTTGTTGAACTCCGTGAGAAAAGAATAAGGAAAGTGTTTGTGTTGTAGTCTAAAGTCCTCAGAAGTTTTAAGGTGTGTTTCTTGCACATAAAGTATATCTACACTCACCGGCCACTTTATTAGGTACACCATGCTAGTAACGGGTTGGACCCACTTTTGACTTCAGAACTGCCTCAATTCTTCGTGGCATAGATTCAACAAGGTGTTGCAACGATGCTCAATTGGTACCAAGGGGCCCAAAGAGTGCCAAGAAAATATTCCCCACACCATGACACCACCACCACCAGCCTGAACCGTTGATACTAGGCAGGATGGATCCGTGCTTTCATGTTGTTGACGCCAAATTCTGACCCTACCATCCGAATGTCGCAGCAGAAATCGAGACTCATCAGACCAGGCAATGTTTTTCCAATCTTCTACTGTCCAATTTCGATGAGCTTGGGCAAATTGGAGCCTCAGTTTCCTGTTCTTAGCTGAAAGGAGTGACACCCGGTGTGGTCTTCTGCTGCTGTAGCCCATCTGCCTCAAAGTTCGCCGTACTGTGCGTTCAGAGATGCTCTTCTGCCTACCTTGGTTGTAACGGGTGGCTATTTGAGTCACTGTTGCCTTTCTATCAGCTCGATCCAGTCTGCCCATTCTCCTTTGACCTCTGTCATCAACATGGCATTTCCACCCACAGGACTGCCGCTCACTGGATGTTTTTTCTTTTTCGGACCATTCTCTGTAAACCCTAGAGATGGTTGTGCGTGAAAATTCCAGGAGATCAGCAGTTTCTGAAATACTCAGACCAGCCCTTCTGGCACCAACAACCATGCCACATTCAAAGGCACTCAAATCACCTTTCTTCCCCATACTGATGCTCGGTTTGAACTGCAGGAGATTGTCTTGACCATGTCTACATGCCTAAATGCACTGAGTTGCCGCCATGTGATTGGCTGATTAGAAATTAAGTGTTAACGAGCAGTTGGACAGGTGTACCTAATAAAGTGGCCGGTGAGTGTATTTTGGCTTTAAGAGCTTCCTTCCATTAAGAAGAACGTTTTTGTGGTGAGTTGAGCCCGTTGACATTAGACATAATCTTATTTCCCATAGTGAATCAGTATAAAATTAGTTAACAACCCTATAGCTGTGGTAAAACACTTGCAGTAAATATGTTTCAGAGTGAGCATTTATACTATGGCAAGAAAAAAATTGAAACCAAACGCAGTAACAATAGACATCATGGGAATTCCCACAGCCTAGAATAACAGGAACTATTTCCTAGAGAGGAAATCAGAGATGGGGTAAAGTCCTTTCGTAAGCCTGCAAAGGAAAATGTTAGTCAAAAAGCAAATAAACAAGAATAAACATCTCCTAGTACAGAGCAACATAGGGGAGCTGACTTTTGCCTAGTGGTATAGTCCGTCATTAGGTTTAGACCTGGACCGTCGGGTAGACTCGGACCAAATAGGTGTAACGATTCCTGGTCTGTCCTCTCTTTGTTTAGATGGAGTATTGGTGGGGGTGGAGATCAGTCCCCAGGATAAGAGGACATCTCTAGCAGAGGTTGGTGTTGAGCAAACCACTGTAGCTGAGTCTCTGGTTATAAACAATTTCACTGGAAAGCCCCAGTGATAGGGAATGTTGTTGTCTCTTAGGATCCTTGTGAACGGAGCGAATTCTTTTTGCTTCAACATTGTCGCCACGAGGGTCGGGTGTTTTGATATGTCTTAAAAGCTCAGGCAGACCCGAAGTATTCTGATGCTTTGAGGAAATCTCCTTAATTTTAAAAAGGGGATTCCCCTTTTATGTAGTAGTATGGGGGGGACAGGTGCTTAGGTTCAAAAAGTCTGTGTATGAAATCCCTCTTGGTCAGATTGATGTTTTTGGGAGTCCCAGGGCCATAGTTGATAAAAAATTTGTGAGAGGGATCGGTGGACTGATCAGGGGACCCCCGAACCCCGGTTGTTTTACGGCATGACAATCTTCAAATCTAGAACTTTTGATGATAGTTTTGGACCTCCTCTTAAAGGGCAGCTTTAGGCGTGAAAAGGTTTATGGATTTTGCTTTTGCCCTTTTTTTTCCACATTTTTTCTTTTCTGGAAAAGTGATTGGATTCCACCCAAATTTCCATCATCTGTCTAAAATCCCCCTGAAGGGGTTTCTCGAATGAAGAGAATAAGCGTTGAAGGTCTGCCGGGGGTACAAAAAAGACGGAGCGCTTTGATGACCCCCTTCCAATGATTTTTTCAGGGGAAATTTTGCGATAGAGGAGGAGTTGGGTCTGTCTTTCTATTTTGGAGGGGTTGTTGGAGTTTGAAAGAATTCTGTCATCGGGTGGTTTATTTATTTCTTTGTTTTGCCACCCATTTAAATTTTTTAGAGCGGAATAGGATGGGGGCCCCACCCTTTTTTTTTTTTCCCCCCCTTTTTTTCTTTTCTTTCTTTTCTTTCTTATGACTTGTTAGATTATTTGCCTAATGTAACAGCCACAGTCAAAGAGTGGGCCCTTTCCCTGGGATATGTACCTACGGGTTATGAGAGGTTTCAGGAAAGTGTCTTGGAATAGAGTAATTTCAATAAGGGTTAGAGTCCAAAATTCAGGGAGTCGGAGGGTAATGTCTCAATACAGAGGCTGCTTGCTGTGGCAGGGGGTTAAGTGCACTTAATAGAGGAATATGTTGTTTAACAGGAAAAATCCAGCAGAGACTAAATCCTGTTTGGAAATGTACAATCACCCTTTTTCCAGCCCAAGTTTTTAAATTCCCCCGGCAATTCAGGGTAGGGGACCCCTCCATCATTCTCTTCCATGCTTTTGTAGGGGTTTAGGCGTAGGGGGACCTTGGGGTTTTAAGGGGCGGTCACTTCCCCAGCACTTGACTCTTCGTTCCTGTATGGCGCGTCACGGGCCGGATTTATGGGCTGCCACTCGGCGCGGGGTTTTGGTCCTCGGGGACGGTCGCCCCGATTTCCCCGGGAAAGTCGCCCGGGGGTCTGTCGGAGTGCGTTTTCCCTGCTAGCTCACTAACGAGGCGCCCACAGTTCTGCTTCACGTGGCGGACGATGCGGTGTTGCGGTTTCAGGGAGACATACTCGTGTCCCAAAAGTGCCCGGGCTTCATGGTCCAGCTGTACTGGGCCCGTCTTTGATGGCTAAATAAGCTTGGCCGTTTTGTAGTTCTCCCCTCGGGCTCCGCCTATGCGTCCGCCCTTTATAGATAGCCAGCCCTCTCTGGATATTTCTATTCTTTTGCAACTTATTTGATAAATAAAAGTGAGTTTTCAGGGAAAAAAACAAAATTGTCCGGTGACCCCAAACTTTTTTAATGGTAGGTACACTGCGTTTAAACATTGTATCCAAAAACCTTCTCTATTTTTAACTTACATTTTTCCCTTCCTGCCCCCAAAAGGGTTTTTGGGTACCCCTTTCAATACGAAACATGAGAATGAAAAATGTCATCCCTTCACCCAAATGTTTGGAAGCATTAGAAAGATTCTATTATCATCTTAAAAATCTCCTAAAATGTTCCCTTTTTCCTAGTTTTCATTTTTTTACTGGTCATCCGACATACAATAAATCGAAATAGCACAGGGTACCCCTAACCCCCCATGTAGTGTCCCGTTTAAAACATTTTTATAGAATAATGCGACCATCAAACTTACTTCTAGGAAAGTTGTTGAAAAGCTGATCCCGTTGTTGAATAGCATGATCACAACAGACACATTTTTTTAAACCCCAATTTGAAAAAAAAAAGGGAAAATAACCAAAAATGAGAAGCTGGGGGGTTCGTCACTAGGGGGAGAGAAGCGGGTTCAAATGGGAGGTTTCTATTTGAAAACCGAACACCCCCTTGGATAATAGATTTGAATCATCATCCTAACCGCAGCGTAATACTTGTTTAATTAAAAAGAATTAAATTTTATTATACTCCTTGCTGAAAGTGGGGAACAAAGTACAACACTTTTTTTCCATCTCCCTAGTAACTTTTGTTTTAAAGATCCCCTCTGTAATGTATCCCAAAAGGACTTTTGCCGCTAAGAACCAAGGGATTTCCCTAGCAAAAAATTTTTTTAATAAAATTATCACTTTGAGTTGTCCTTAAGGCAGTTACGTTTTGATCTAACAAATTCAATGAATACAACTTCCCACAATGAAAAAACAGGAATAAATAATATTAATCCAAAATTCCAACAAAATAATAATTCCTTTTAAATAATAACTTTTAATAATATACGTTAAGCTATATTCACTTATTTGTCAAATTTCCCTTTCTAAAAAGGGACATTTAAAAACAATATGATCAGTAACTTTAAAATTCCCTTTTTTAACTCCATTATTAGCTTGTGGGGTTTTTCCCCAAGGAGACCCCGCCCAACAGGGGACCCCCGCAAAACTCCTTAATAATTCCTTTATGCCCCATTTTGTTTATTAAGTACAGGAAGATAAGTGTGTCTTTAAACAATACAGTAATAAAAGGTGACACACGGTATGATAACACACACCCCGTGCCACACCCAATACTATATCCCCACAATGGGGTCAAAATAGACTAATTATGCTGCTTAAATAATGATTAATAGGTCACAACTACCATTTAGGAAGAATACATAGTACTTGTAGATGAATTCTTCATACATCAGACTGGTGTATCTCAAAAATTTAACCCGGGGGCTGTTTGCATTTTGTGATGGGGGCTACTAGTATTTGTGTGTCCAATGTCCCTGAACACACTTATTGCAAATGTCACCCAGTAGGGTTCTGCCACACTGCCTGCTGCTGCGGCTATTTGCCATGCTAATGCTGATAGTAGAATGTGAAGACGCAAAAGATGTCTCGAGTTGGTCAATGAGCACTGTCTCAAATTTGCATTTTTCGCAATTTTGTTGGTGGGGGAAACTGTCATTTTGTTTGTAATGTGGATCAAGGAGGGTGGTCACCCAGTAATTGCTGTTCATTTTTATTGCCTTGATGCGTGGATCATGTTGCAGGTAATGTAGCATTTAAGCACTCATGTGTGGGATGCTGCCGGAATCTCCCAAGCCTCGGGGTCGAGGGGCACTAACGGTATCTTCCTCCTCTTCCTCCTCCTTCTGTCATCTATGCCAACCTCTTACCAATGAAGGGTAATCAGTAACGGTGGTGTCCATCCCTGCCTCCTCATCTTCCTCATCCTGACCATCACCAGAGCCCTGACTAGCCTCTACTCTGTGAGCTGAACTGCTGTCCTTCTCCCGTCTTAGACCTACAACCACCGCCTAAAGAAGACTGATACAATTGCGAAACAGTCGGGTCTCTTCAAAACTGCCAAGGATGGTGCAGAGATCCTTCACCTGCCTCCACTCTTAATGGGTCAACAACCTGAGGTCCGCAACAATGTTAGTCAGGCCGTGGGAGATTTCATATTGCATAATAGCATTATGCTGCTGCCACAATCGCTGGAGCATGTGGAGGGTGGAATTACAATGTGTTGCCACATCATATATCAGATGGTTGATGGGGAGGCCAAGATCATGCTGCAACGCTGGCAGCTGTGCAGAAGCAGGGTGCGAAGGCCGAAAGTGTGAGCTAAGACCTCGAGCCTTCCTCAGCAGTCAGTCAAGACTCAGGTAGCGCTTGAGAAATGTCTGTACAACCAGGTTCATGACGTGTGCCAGGCAAGGGATGTGGGTAAGTGTACCGATCTTAAGGGCAGCAAGGAGATTGCTCCCGTTGTCGCACACCACCTTGCCTGGCGCCAGGTTTTTAGCATTCAGCCACTGGTCAGTCTTACTGCGCAGAGCCATCCACAGCTCTTGACCTGTGTGTTGACAGTCTCCAAGACAAATTAATTTAAGAACGGCCTGGTTTCTCTTGGCACGTGAACTTGATGCTACCTGTCGAGATTGAGGATCTGGACTCATCCCAGCAGTGTTGAAGCGTGTTGGCTGAGACTCATCACCAGAGGCACTGTCATCCACCAAACTCATCCAGTTAGCAGTCAGTGAGATGTAACGCCCTGGACCGTGCTTACTAGTCCATGTGTCTGTATTGGTGGACATAGATGCAGCCAACGTGCTAGAGATCTTTTCTGAAATGTGGCGGGCCAGGGCAGGGACAGCTTTTCTGGCAAATAGATGCCTGCCCAGCATCTGATATTGGGGAATGCCAGGGCCATGATGTGGCAGAACCCATCTGTGTCCACCAGGCGGAAAGGCAACATTTCCAAGGCCTACAGCCTGGCAATGCCGACATTCAGGCTTTTGGCTTTAGGATGGATGGGGTGAAAGCACTGTGTGGCATTTTTTCTCCAAGCGACTATTCTACAGCAATTCATGCTTTCCATGCATGTGCCTGTTCATTCTCATGGTGCTTGAAATCTTTTATTTCTTTCCTTTATTGACGTATTGATGGCAAATCAGGGGCTTGATCGAAAAAGGCCCAGGCTCCATAGGTCCTGAACCTCTTTGACTGTGAAAAACTAGTACTGGTGTTCCCACTACCACCAGTGACCACGGGTGGCAGAGTAATGTCGGCGGACTTGTGCGACTGACATCTCTCTTTCTCAGGCCGGACCTGCACTCACACTACCCCATCATCCTCCTCCTCCACCTTTATGCGCTCACCAGCTGCTGTTCAAAAGACCACATTGGATACGCAATGTTATCACAGGTGACTTCCTGTTCCTGACAGTCTACGTCCTTAAGCTGTGGGCTACAAGCCACAGGCACTGCGAGGCATTGCTGAACGCTCAGTATTTCTGTCGACGGACCAGCTTCCTTCTCCTCTTCTGAGAACATCAGCAATTGGGCATCAGAGCAGACAAAATCATACTCTTTGACCTCTTGATCTTTTGAAATGCCTTTCAAAAGATCGCTTGTGCTCACTAGTGTGTTGTTTGAAGCACTGGAAGGAGTGCCTTGTCTTGTACTTCTATCACATTCTCTCTAATCTTTTGTGATGGTTTAGTCGCACGTTTAGAACACACAATTTGTTCTTCAATGAATGTTTTGGTACTGTATAAAACTGTAATTTTCTATTTTTAAAATGTTTGCCAAGGCGCCATTTTCTGTAACTGATAACTTTTTTGTACTTCTACTTACAGACTTGAGTGATGGAGTGCTGAAGTGTACTTGTTACTGCCTGGGTAAAACAAGAAACATGGTGGCAGAGGAAGCCTTCTCAAGGTTTCCAGCTGCCATTTTAACCAGTCGCGACTACACAATCTCACCTTTAGGGCTCTGTAGCTTTGTGCACTTCAGTTTACAAACCTTCACAACACATAAACAGGAACAGCTAGGAACAGCAGAGTTGATATGCAAATCACTGCCATAGAATCACCCACATCCTGACCAGGAAATGTGAGTCTGAAGCTGGCTGTGGCTCTGCAAAACTTTATGGTGAGAAAACCCCCTTAAGCCTGAAACTTCCATTAAATTCCTTTCAGTTCAAATTCTAAACATCACGTAAGCTTATGATATTCCACTAATGCCATGTAGATTAACAAAAGATAATTATACGAATGTTATAGCAGGTTTTGGGCTACCATTGAAGATCTTTAAACCATATACACATAGGGTGACATGTATGAACGTTGGCGCTGACAGGCCAGTTCTAAATAGCTTTAAGGCAGTGTAGAATGCGGCAGAATGTATGAACCTATTTAACAGCGCGCATGGCTCCATCCCTCAGGGCCCAATGTGAGCGCAAGTAGGCACAGGTCTGGCTCAGCGACAACACTACGACCCGCTTGTTACCCTGTGTCTTTGGCCGATTCTCTCTTGGCAGTGTTCGTTACATACAGGCTGCCATTGTATTAGTGCCAATAACTCATGTCCTTTGTTGCTCAGGTACCAACCTCTTCGCTCCTGTCGGGCTGTTCTTCTGCATGGTCACCTCACCTCACATTGGGCAACTGGTAAGCAGCAATCCCACAAGTCTGGTAGCTCAGGCACCACCTTTTACCGCACTTGGTCCTGGCCTGTCACTCTTCTGCAGGTCAAATGACATACTCGAGGACGCATTGTAGAGCCAATACCCCCAGTCTGGATCATGCACCACCTTTATCCTGGTCTGGCTGTTCTTCTGCAGGTCATAAATACAGGCGCATTGTAGAGCCAATACCACAAGTCTGGCTCAGGCACCACCTTTACCCTGGTCTGGCTGTTCTTCTGCAGGTCATACATACAGGGCAATTTGTAGTTCCAATACCACAAGTCTGGCTCAGGCATCACCTTTCCCCTGGTCTGGCTGTTCTTCTGCAGGTCATACATACAGGGCATTGTATAACCAATACCACAAGTCTGGCTCAGGCACCACCTTAACCCTGGTGTGGCTGTTCTTCTATAGGTCATACATACAGGGCAATGTAGAGCCAATACCACAAGTCTGACTCAGGCACCACCTTTACCCTGGTCTGTTCTTCTATAGGTCATACATACAGGCGCAGTGTGAAGCCAATACCACAAGTCTGGCTCAGGCACCACCTTTACCCTGGTCTGGCTGTTCTTCTGCAGATTATACATACAGGCACAGTCTAGTGCCAATACCACAAGTCTGGCTCAGGCACCACCTTTAATTTGGTCTGGCTGTTCTACCTGTTCTGCACCTAGGTTTGGCGTCAAAGAATCATAAATGTGTCTACCTCTACTAATGTGATGCAACGCCCACAGAATGCCCCTAATATTTGTCGCATTAAAAAGTGTCTTTGGCGCATTACAAAGGCATTTATCGCACCAAAGTTTGGAGTGTGGCTGTTTATACATTCTTTTTGGCTCAAAGTCCACCAGAAAACTGGCGCAGCCCTGTTCATACATGTCGCCCATAGAATCTATCCGCTTTTGTAACTTTGTTCATACCTTATTTATCTTGTACTGATCCTAAGTTACAGTCCGTATTATACTCCCAGGCTGCATACACAAGTCTGAAGACTCTGAACTGTCATACTGTTCACATGTAACAGTATTACTGTTGGCCTTTACAGTTTTGTTCAAAAATGTACACTGAGACCCACAGAATTTCCATGTATCTAAAGTAGCAGAAATGCTTTTTCAAAAAATTCCTTTGTTTCTTTTGACAATTTTTAGTGCTTGTAGTGTGCTGCTGATATTGAATTGTGTTTGTATTGTCTTTTGCTGCCACACCAGTGTGCACCTATACTAATTTTTAAAAAATTGTTCTGGATGTGTTGACCAAACTTTGTTTTTTAGACTGTTGGACAAATACTCGGCTCCTGCTCGCACTCTCATACACATTCTAGCTCTTGTTTCTGTTCCGTATGGGGCGACAAGTCTGCTACCAGACTCCTCTGGTGGTAGCCTAATACCCCAAGAACGAATAGGTAGGGGATTATGTACCACAACATCATCCGTCATGGAGAGGTGGAAAGTCATTATACACATTAGTTAATCAGCGGGTTTGGATGACTTTTATCTAATGTGTATGTTCAGTCTTGACATTGAAATCGCTCACTATTACCTGAATTTGAACTGTACGAAGCTTGTTATCTGGATAATGATTTCACTAGATGCTGTATAATAATCAAAGAAAAGCAGGGATGCATCTGGTGACAATATTTTCAATTGTTACCAACAAGCAGAATTATGATTTTAGCTCTGAGATATAGTTTAGGCTGCAACTCAAAAGGAGCGCAAGATCAAAAAAAAAGCATTGTATCTACAAAGTGATTCAACTTTCTGTATTCACGTATAAACCATAAAGAAATGCAGATGTAAAACTAGCTTGTGATATTTACAACACTGAGTCTTATATTTTCTACGGTAAAAAAACAACAAAGGATTAGTGTTGATCAAACCATTCTAGAGAAGTTAAGTTCGAGTAGAACATCTCGATTTTTTAGGACTCGTTCGAGTAAAGTGCTAGTTCAACACGCCATTTTCAGTTTAGTTTTCAGTAGCTTTCTGTACTTTTGGCGGCCATTGGCTGCTAAAATCACATGACCATGTTCTATATATTTCACTGTATTGTCTTGTGAACGTCATTTTCAGCTCATTCTCTGTACTGTACAGACTGCTGTTAGATAGCATTTTCCTCTCCATAGACATCAATAGTTAGGGAGTTTGGTATTGCTGGCTACATCTTTCCCACACCCAGAAGCTGTTATTTGGCAACATTTGCAGACTCACATAATGCCTAACTCTCATATACATGGATATATATATTATACAGAGTGCTTGAATTTGCTAAATCATACTCAGTGCCCAAAAGTTCCTATTTTGCAGTATTGGGGGTGAAATCATTTTATAACAAACCATTTCCAAGTCTGCTATACAAAGAAATATTTTCTAAATAGTGGTTGGTTGGTGAAAATTATACTGAGTGAAGAAAAGTTAATTTTGCCAGTTTTAGGGGTTCAGTAATTGTATAACATACCGTTTCCAAATCTGATATACAAAGAAATATATTCTAAATAGTGGTTGGTTGGGCTCTGGTGCAAAAAGTGAAATGGGGCTCTTGCCAGTTACCATGTGCCATTTCCAATACCAGTGTCTTCTTATGTGTCAAAGGGGCTTTTGGGCCCCCTCAGGATGCAGGGCCCTGTAGCAGCTGCTACCACTGCACCTCCTATAGCTACGCCCCTGCTTGCAAGCTGTCCTCATCTTTTCAGTTAGCCATTGAAAGGAATTCAGTATTTTAGTCTCTCATTTTTTTTCTGTCATTCTTAGAGCCAAATTTTCTTCACTAAATTGTTCCACGTATCCAGTTTACTGTTATGGATGGTAATTGCAGCTTCTCCTCACCTGTATAGGTATAAAAATTAACCAGAACATCTTCTCCCATTGATTTTAATGGGGTTGTAGTTCGAGTTCGACTCAAACCTCGAACCGAACACCACTACTGTTCTAAGTTTGAGTTGAACTAGAACATTTTACTGTTCGCTCATCGCTCAAAAGGATACATTTTTCACAGTATAGAGTGCTAGATAAACACTTTATGGGTGCCATGTGTGAACAGGGCTGCACCAGAAGTCTGACGTGTTTTCAGCCCGACATCTAGTGCAGCCCTGTTCGCTATAGTTTTAAATCGCCCGCATGCCAGTATCAGGTGCATTACAGAGTGCCTACGGCACTTTGTAATGCACCTAAGTACGGGAGGTGTGCGGGAGGCGGGGCGCACTGCAACCATACGAAGCTATCGATTTATAGCTTCAGTAAGGCATTTCTAGGTGCATTACTGTTGGAACAGTTAGAGCACTTTCAAAGTGGTTTACCTCAGCCAGAAATGTCATCCTAGCGCTAGAATGCCCCTGATTTATGAACCACAGAAGATCGGGTTCATAAATTCAGGCGCATTCTACACAATTGTTATGCGCTTAAAAATTGGCATCTGGGCGCCAAAAATCATACATGTATGAATGCAGTCATTAGCATAATATTGCTTTTGCCGATATATATAAGAGAGCTTTTATGCCGATACAAATGTAGGCTCCCTTATGATGTCGATATATAATCTTCTCAGGCAGACTCTCCTCGACTTGTGTGTTTTAAGAAAAATGCTGGTATACATAGGAGAGCATGTATGCTGATGTGAAATAAAGGTGGTTATAATATAATACTGTGTGAAACAATGTTATTTTCTTTTTCTTATTATATTGAGTGCAGAACATCATATCCAGGTCTGCTGGGACTTATGATGCCACAAGTAGATCCGGAGACACAGAAGAAACACACATTTAAGAAATAATTGACAAATGTGTGGGTTTTGATTTTAGTGCATGAGAGTCTAGTCCCCTTTTAGAAAATTGATGGGTGTGTGGAGAGGTTTATGGAATCTGGAGCTATGTGGGAGGAATCTAATTGATTAATTAAAGTATGAACTGTTCCCTTATGATTGTCTGTGTATTTAAACCTACATCCATTACAAATATCAGTGGCACACTAAAAACTAAGTAAAACATCAAAGGTATATAGGAAATTTTGAAAATGCATTACTGCTAAGGAAATATGAAAACCTGGGACTCTTAGTTCACAGTTTTTGATCAAAAATTTTTAAGCTCACCTCCCAATAGCGTCAAGGGGATCACAGTACAGGTGAGTCCCTAACACTAACATGTTACCTCACTAGGAGCCTATTCAGACTCCAACTTCTCAAGGAGTGATAAGAACTTGCTACTGAATTATCCTGCACAAGAGGTAGGCGGAGTGCAGCAAGCCAATGAGGTTGCCATTCCTCAAATAGAGTCTGAATAGGCTCCTAGTGAGGTAACATGTTAGTGTTAGGGACTCACCTGTACTGGGATCCCCTTGACGCTATTGGGAGGTGAGCTTAAACATTTTTGATCAAAAACTGTGAACTAAGAGCCCCAGTTTTTCATATTTCCTTAGCAGTAATGCGTTTTCAAAAATTCCTATATACCTTTGATGTTTTACTTAGTTTTTAGTGTGCCACTGATATTTCTAATGGATGTATGTTATTGCCTTGCCAGTGTGCACCTATGTTTACGTTTTTCAAAAGATGTTCTTGGATGTGCACAGCCTAACAAAGTTTTGTGTATTTAAACCTGACTTGCAATAAATTCACTAGACCTGAAGAAGCACTGGAGATGACAGTGTGAAACGCGTAGTCCCTCTATTGTATGATGGAATGCTAAATGGATTTTTATTTCATGCTTTATGTCTTAAAACTGTTGTTAATATTTTATGTATGTTTTGTGGGAGTTGTTGTCCAATAAATCTATTTGTAGGCAATTTCTTGGTGTTTATACAGCATTGCTAGGACAAACACCTCCCTACAATATATAAGCATACATATAAAGTGTTTATCTAGCGCCATATACTCTATAAAACATATCTTCAATGTTTTTTGCTGTTTACTAGGTGAGCAGGTGCATTTTTGTCCAAGAGTGGCAATAGATGTTTTCTGCTGATAAACCTTGGAGGTTTTAAATGCATGACTGTGAGTTGTACCACACACCATAAGTACAGCTCATTCAGGTGAGCACAATTATCACTTGCCTTTCCTACTAAATAGAGGAAGATACTGCACAATTTGTTGCACATTCCTTTTAGTTTTTTTTAGTTTTTCTAGCAAAAGCAGAAACGATTATATTTTCTACAGTAAACAATTATACAGTGGTACCTTGACTTAAGACTGTCTTAACATCAGAGTGTTTTAAGATAAGAGCAGTTGCTTGGTCCGTTTTGTACTTTGAGTTAAGAGCGACTATTTGAGTTAAGAGTGAAGGAGAGCAGACGTGCATTGCAGCAGCTCCTGCTCAAAAGCTCTTGATCTATAGCCATCCATGAATTTTAAACAAGTAATCTGCACTGCAAACCATCTGCCATTACAGCAACATTGTGTGATCCCACCCTAAGTGCAGGGAAAAAAAAGCGGAAACTTTAAATTTCGCAATCTCCTCCATCTCCAGCAGCATCTTTGTCTGACTTTCAAGGCGGATAAACTTACTCAAACCAGTTAATTTCTTTACATTCTCTTTTGCTATACAATTTTTTTTATACAGTGTACATGTTTCCTTATAACATGTAAAAAAAATTCTGAAGAACAGATAAATGATGTTTCAATCAATTTTTATGGGATAATTTGGTTTGACTTAAATTGGTTATTTCACTACATCAATTCATCTCACCTCAGTCCTGTTTTCTTGGTTTCACTTTGAATTCAGGGGCGTGTTTACTCGCTTCTACTAGGCTGCAGTAGAAGCCAGGTCTGTAGTTATGGCGACTAGCGTTTGCAGCCTATCAGGAGAGATCAAAAAGGTCCGTGGCTATGGCGACCTGAGGAGCTGATGCAGCTCATACAAGAGGAGATATCTCAGAATAGGTAGGACACTGATAATGGACACATATTGCAAAGTGATTTGTTTTTGCAAGATCTTTAACATAAAAAGCAATCCTTGTAGTGAGACAACCCCTTTAAGAGCAATTTGAGTTTAGAGCAATTTCACAGAACTCGTATCTCAAGGCACCACTGTACAAAGGTCAGGATTCATTGGATGGAGTCTTACTACTAGGAACTTGCAATAATTTACCTTTCCTTCTTGTATGATCTTGAGTTTTCTTCATCTCTACTTTCTTCATCTCAAATTCATCAGATGTTAGTTCTGTGCTGTAATTTATAGTGATGTTATTTTATGTCCTGGTCACCATCGCGTGTCACTAGGAAGCTCTGCATGTGAAATATATCTACATAACATTTCCTCATAACATGGAAGACCACAAAGAAAAGAGAAGTGACTGCCAATTGGAGGGCAGCTGTAACTGTAAAATTACTAGAGCTAACAAAATGTAAAATAAGAAAAGTTAAGTAACAGAAGTTGAGCTTGATAATTTGAATGTGTTTGGCAGGTTTGAGGTGGGTCATAGGCGAGGGGTCTGACAGATGACCGCAGGACTAGGACAATATTCTTTTGCCCTAGGCAAATAAGCTTAGCTCCCCCCTAGCAGGCTGTCTTAACATGTAATTATGGTCCCCATGGCATACATGTGCTGTGACCCCAACCAACATCAACACTTACAGAACAAATGTATATTTCGATAACAAACTATATTATTGGTTCTTTCACAAAATTGCGCTTTGACATAGTTCAACTGTTTTTGACACAGACGTATCATACCTCCCAACTTTTAGATGATTGGCAAATAGGGACTGTCACGGCTGGTTCCCGTCGCCCCGCAGGTCGATTGCGGATGCAGCCGTGGTCGCCCTGTCTCCCTGCTTTGAGACATGCGCAAGGTCCGCAGTCGGCGTGCGGGCTCACTGCTCCTCTGTGATTACAAACTACCCGGGCCAGCTCTATCCTCGACTCACCCCTCGTGGCCTGCTTTGCACGCTAACCGTTACTCTAGCATGCTTTGCTGGCAGCTCACAAGATTTAAAGGGACAGCACGCCGTATATTGCTAATTGTCCGCCGCTGACCTCTTTAACGGACCCCAGACATGGTTCCTGCGGACAATGTTGCCCATGCGTAGAGAAAGTGTTTCCAATGGTTCCTCACCTATCCTGTTCGACACTCCTGCACTTCCTCCGACCACGAACCATTGCCACTAGGCACTGCAATACCTGTCTGCCTGTCCACACTACTCATGTCGCATCGATTCTGTACCAGCTGCCCTTGGCTTGCCACTGCAACAAGTCACAGCCAGTGAAAGACCTGAGTTTCCGCCGCAGCAAGTCCATCCCGCTTTGCGGCTGGATCAGTGAAAACGGTGCTACTTAGATCTGCTGCCCATGGTGTCCTTACACCATCGTTGCAGTGGTCAGCTTATCACTACCACCATTTCCAAGTAGGAGAAGGCAATCACAGAAAGAAAACGACCAGGTGCACTTTCTGCATCAATTGAGTGAGCTGAATCCTTAAATTGACTAGTCGTAACATGTAAAGATCCAGCAAAAGTTAAGTCCCACCAGAGTCTCTGCCCAGTCGTCAGACCTATCTTCCCAGTCACTCAGCAGTTCACAGCAGATTTCGCACAGTGCCGAACACTGACCAGGTCTCCATCCAGCAGCAGTCGCAACCTCCGCCCTGGCGGCTCAGGCCTCTCGGTTCCATCATGACCTGGTCCCAAACTAGTGCTTATAGCTTCCCCCCTATGCAGGGCTGTCTTAACAGTATTATGGGCCCCTGGGCAGAGCAGTGTGCTGGGACCCCCAACCAACACAACACTTACAGGAACAAATGTATAATTTATCGATAACAAACTTATATTTATTGGTTCTTTCAACAAAATTTGCGCTTTTGAACATAGTTCAACCCGTTGCTGACACAGGACGTACTCATACCTCCCAACTTTTAGAGATTGCAAATAGGGACTGTCACGGCTGGTCCCGCGCCCCGCAGGTCGGATTGCGGATGCAGCCGTGGCTCCCCTGTCTCCCCTGCTTTGGGGACGAGTGGCGTCACGGTCCACATGTCAGGCCGCGGGCTCACTCGCTCCTCTGTGATTACAAACTTACCCGGCCACGCTCTAGTCTCCCCTCACCCCTCGGCCGGCTGCTGTGCACGCTACCGTACTCTAGGGCATGCTTGCGGCAGCTCTCAGAGATTTAAAGGGACAGCACGCCGGTAATTGGCTAATTGCCGGCCGCTGACCCTATATAACGGTACCGCCCCAGACATTTCCTTGCTGGATCTATGTGTGCCCAGTGCCGTAGAGAAAGTGTTCCAAGTGTGTTCCTCACCTATCCGTGTTTCCGACCTCCTGCTATGTCCTCCGACCACGAACCATTGCCGCCTGCCCTGACCTGTCTGCCTGTCCACGACTACGTCTACGTCGCATGATTCTGTACCACGCTCGCCCTTGGCTGCCACTGCAAGCAAGTCACGCCAGTGGAAGAGACCTGGTAGTTTCCCGCCGCAGCAAGTCCATCCCGCTTTGCGGCGGGCTCTGGTGAAAACCGGGTGCTACTTAGCTTCCGCTCCCTGGTGCGGCTTACACCATCGTTTGCAGTGGTCCAGCTGATCCACTACCACCTGTCGTAACAGTTAGATCCGGCCATGGATCCCACCAAGGTGCCTCTGCCCAGTGTCGCGGACCTATCTTCCACAGTCACTCAGCAGTCACAGCAGATTGCGCAACAGGCCGAACAACTGACTCCTCGCCATCCAGCAGCAGTCGCAACCTCCGCCCGTGGTGGTCTCGCCTCCTGCGGTCCCATCAGTGACCGTGGGTCCCAAACTCAGGCTGTCGTTACCATCCAAGTTCGACCGGGACCCGAAACTCTGCAGGGGATTCATCACCCACTGCTCCGTGCACATAGAGATGATGGCCGACCAAATTTCGACTGAGCTTTCTAAGGTGGCGTTTGTCATTAACCTCCTCTCCGTTAAGGCCCTGGCTTGGGCCACGCCTCTCTGGGACAGGAATGATCCTATTACGGCTGATCTGCAGGTCTTCCTCCAGCGTTTTTGAGGAACCGGCACGTGTGTCAACAGCCAAACCTTCGTCAGGGGGAATAGTCGGTCGGAGACTATGCCGTCCAGTTCTGGACTCTGGCCTCATAGCTAACCTGGAATGATGCCGCCCTTTGCGCCACATTTAAGAAGGGTTTTTCCAGCCGGGTAAAGGACGCACTCACTGCCAGAGACTTTCCGTCTTCTCTTAGTGATCTCATTCACTTGGCCACCCGTATAGACGTACGTTTTACTGAGAGACTGGAAGAACTCCATCAGGAGCGTGATTCTGTGCGACTCCGCCGTTTGCCCCGTCTGGCCCCGGTGTTCCAGAGGTCTCCATTGCCGCTCCCTCAAGCTTCTGGGGAGGAACCAATGCAGGTGGACCAGATTTGCTTGTCCGAGCAAGAGCTGTACCGCCGCGGAGAACTTGTGCCTTTATTGTGCCGGCTTAGATCATTTCCGAAGGGCCTGTCCCCAACGCCCTCAGCGTTCAGGAAACTCCCGCACCTAGGACACGTAGGAGGGGTGTTCCTAGGTGCTACCTCTTCCTCTCCACGACTGACTATGCTGGTAGTGGTCACGACCGACATGGGACTCTTATCCAGGTGCCGGCTTTCCTGGACTCAGGTTCTGCCGGGAATTTCATCCACACTTCCCTGGTGTCTCGGTATCATTTGCTGACGGTTCGCCTGGAAAAGCCACTGATGATATTTTTTGTCAGCGGTGAGCTCCTGAGAGACGTGATACAGTATCTTACCAAACCTGTCTCTCTCCAGGTGGGAGCCTTGCACAAGGAAAAGATTGCATTTTACGTACTGCCTCGTTCTTCCTCAGCGATCCTGTTGGGACTTCCGTGGCTGCAACGCCATGCTCCTACACTCAACTGGAAGACAGGCGAAGTTACCAGTTGGGGACCTGATTGCCAGAACCTCTGAATGGTGGCACCTCTCCCGGTGTGTCTCACTTCTCCGCAGTCTTCCCGCAAGGCCCTGCCAGGTCTGCCCGGGGAGTACCAGGATTTTGCAGATGTCTTTTCGGAAAAAGAGGCGGAGTCGCTGCCGCCCCATCGGCTCTATGACTGTCCGATTGACCTCCTTCCCGGCACCAGTCCTCCCCGAGGTAGGGTGTATCCGTTGTCCCAACCTGAAACTCAGGCCATGTCGGCCTATATACAAGAAATTCGCAGAAGGGCTATATCCGTAAGTCCTCATCCCCAGCCGGGTTCTTCTTTGTCGAGAAGAAGGACGGATCTCTTCGCCCCTGCATCGATTACCAAGGACTTAATAAAATCACTGTGAAGAACCGTTACCCTTTGCCACTAATCTCAGAACTCTTCGACCGGCTTCGTGGAGCCAAGATCTTTTCTAAATTGGATTTGTGGGGGGCGTATAATCTCATCAGGATCCGTGAAGGAGATGAGTGGTAAGAACTCGGCCTTCAACCTACACCCCTCGTGACCGGCTGCCTATCGAATACTGGGATGCCATTTGGTCTTCGTAAAACCCCGCCGTCATTCCAGAGTCGTAAGACATCTTTTATGTGAACTACTCTACACTGTGTCCATGGCTACTGGATACATCTGATAAGTTTGCCTGATCGCAGACCCACGCCTGCAGGTTCGCCAGTACTGAGACGTCTCCGTAATACACCTGATACGCCAAACTGGAAAAATGTCTATTTCATTAAACAAGTCTACCGTTCCTGGGCTACATCATCTCGGATAAAGGTCTGCCTATGGACCCAGCTAAGTTGTCGGCCGTTCTGCAGTGGCCTCGGCCTGTCAGCCTTCGGGCTATTCAGCGCTTTCTGGGGTTCGCTAATTGTTATAGGCAATTTATTCCCCATTTCTCCACACTGGTGGCACCGACCAAGAAGAATGCCAATCCCAGACTTTGGTCTCCGGCGGCCGAAAAAGCGCTCACGGAACTTAAGTCTACCTTTGCTTCTGCCCCTGTTCTGTCTCGCCCAGATCCAAAAAAACCTTTTGTCGTTGGAAGTGGATGCCTCGTCCGTGGGGGCAGGGGCGGTCCTCTTGCAAAAAGGACCTAGGGGCAAGACCCTCACGTGCGGATTCTTTTCCAAGATGTTCTTGCTGGCAGAGAAGAATTACGCTTTCGGGGATCGTGAATTATTGGCCATCAAGCTGGCACTGGAGGAGTGGTGCCATCTCCTAGAGTGGGCTCATCACCCCATCGAGGTACACACAGACCACAAGCATCCCCAGTATCTTCAGACGGCGCAACATCTTAATCCCCGGCAAGCTAGATGGTCTCTGTTCTTTTCTCGCTTTGACTTTCGAATTCACTTTCACCCGGCAGACAAGAACATCAAGGCCGATGCGCTTTCCTGCGCTTCAGATACTATCGGAGAAAAAACCAGGTCCTCAGCATATAATACCCCAGAACGTTTGATCCACACCGCCCCACTGGATCTCCATCAGTTGTCCCCGGGCAAGATATACGTACGCCCGGCGCTCCGGAAGAGAGTTCTCAATTGGGGCCATTGCTCTCGAATGGCAGGACATCCCGGGGCTCAGAAGATGTACCAGTTAATCTCCCATTTCTATTGGTGGCCAGCTCTTGCCAAGGACTCAAAAGATTTTGTGGAAGCCTGTATTACCTGTGCCCATAATAAGTCTCTGCGGCAGAGCCCGCCTGGTTTACTTCTGCCCCTGCCGACTCCTGATTCTCCATGGTCTCAAATATCGATGGACCATCACCGATCTTCCACCTTCTGCGGGTAATACTGTAATCTGGGTGGTCATGGACCGCTTTTCTAAAATGGCCCATTTTGTTCCATTACCTGTCTGCCCACGGCGCCACAGCTCGCCACTTTCTTCTTTGAGCATATTTTTCGCCTGCACGGCCTCCCACAACACATAGTCTCGGACCGGGGGATCCAGTTCGTTTCCAGGTTTTGGCATGCTCTCTGCCCCCGACTTCAAGTGAAGCTGGACTTTTCCTCGGCCTACCATCCTCAGTCCAATGGCCAGGTGGAGAGGATTAACCAGGTTCTTGGCACATACTTAAGCCACTTCATTTCGGGCCGACAAGACGATTGGGCAAGTTTATTACTTTGGGCGGAGTTTTCGTACAATTCATTGGACTCTGAGTCAACTGGCTCCTCGACTTTCTATGTGGTCTATGGGCTACATCATCTCCCACCACTCGCCATGCCTACATCTTCCGAGGCCTACGGTAGATTCCCTGGTCTGGGATATGACAACCATTTGGGAACAGACCCGCCAGTCCCTGCATCATGCTGTTCTTCGCATGAAGAACCAGGTGGACAAAAAGAGAAGACTTCCGCCGACCTTCATTCCAGAAGACAAAGTGTGGCTGTCCGCAAAGTACATCCGGCTCAAGATTCCCAGCTACAAGCTGGGCCCACACTTCTTGGGTCCATTCGAGGTCTTGGAACAAATTAATCCTGTGGCCTATAAACTCCGGCTCCCTTCTACTATGTGAAGCCCGAAGTCCTTCCTTGGTTCCTTATTGAAACGTGTGGTCCTTAATCGTTTCTCTCGGAAAGTCGCCTCCCCCCCCCCCCTGAAGCGGAGGCCTCCAAGGTGTTCGCAGTCAAGGAGATTCTGGCCATGAAAACTATCAGAGGGAGGCGACATTTTCTGATCGACTGGGAAGGATTCGGAGTAGAGATCCTGGGAGCCGGAGGACAACATCTTGGACCGTGACCTAGTACAAAGATTTCTTTGTTCCAGAAAGACGGGGAGGTACTGTCACGGCTGGTCCCGCACCCCGCAGGTCGAGTTGCAGGCGCAGCCGTGGCTCCCCTGTCTCCCCTGCTTTGGGGACGAGTGGCACCGTGGTCCGCATGTCGCGCCAGTAATTGTCTAATTGCCCGCCGCTGACTCTATATAACGGTACCTCCCCCGACATTTCCTTGCCGGATCTATGTGTGCCCAGTGCCGTAGAGAAAGTGTTCCAAGTGTGTACCTCACTTATCCGTGTTTCCGACCTCCTGCTACGTCCTCCGACCACGAACCATTGCCGCCTGCCCTGACCTGTCTGCCTGTCCACGACTACGTCTACGTCGCATGATTCTGTACCATGCTCGCCCTTGGCTGCCACTGCAAGCAAGTCACGCCAGTAGTAGTTTCCCGCCGCAGCAAGTCCATCCCGCTTTGCGGCGGGCTCTGGTGAAAACCGGGTGCTACTTAGATTCCGCTGGTGCGGCTTACACCATCACTTGCGGTGCTCCAGCGGATCCACTACCACCTGTCGTAACAGGGACACATTAGTCACGACTCCGACCACACCTAATCAAATGACATCACACCGGGAAGCACCTCTAACCACGCCCCACAGAACAAAATCATGCCCCGCCCCTCCAGAAAGCCAGCGCCAACACAACAGCGGTGTTACTGGGGTCTATAAATATGTCTTTATATAAAGTAATGTACTGTATATACAGGAATCCATACAAACAGCTGTAAAACAATGTTAAATGATACCTCTATATAATGGTCGTACAGTGGCTACATAATACCGTTATGTAAGGAGCAAATATCCCTGTACTGTTACTGACCACAACAAGACTAATATTATCAATGATACTGCTATACAAAGATCAAATAATTATGCCACACCATGACAACATCACCACCACACAGTGACTGAATATTACCTGCACAACACCATGACCACATATCACCACCACACAGTGACTGAATATTACCTGCACAACATGACCACATGTCACCACCACATAGTGATTGAATAATACCTGCACACCATGACCATATATAACCAGCACATAATGACTTAATAATACTAGTACCTCATGACCACAGATCATCACCACATAGTGACTGAATAATACCACAACGCCATGACCACATATCAACACCCAATAGTGACTGAATAATACAGCCATACTGATTCTGAATATAAACCATTACACTACTGCCAATATTCGTGACATACAGTGACCATATGGGAGTAGATGCCAGTTATACACAGACTCTGCATTAGTGACTCATAGGTGACTTCTTCTTGTTGGGAGTCGTTCCCTTTCTCCATTCCTTCCAGATTGCCATGAAAACTTCTCGCGGCCTCATCCCTGCAGAATTAACAACACAAACATCTTACACTCTACACTTTTTGAGCACCTCCCTACCAATTCCCACCTCTGTACAAACTTCCCATGGAGTGGTAGATGGAGTAGGGAGTGTATGAGGCGATAGACAGTGGTCAAGGGGTTATAGAGTGTTAGGTAAGGGTTGTATTTGTTGTTCGCACTAAGCCACAGGGGTGATAGAGGAGGTAAAGCCATAGCTTACAGGCACAGTATCCTGTGGGGAGACAGAAGACCAACCCCCCGGAGATTGTAGTGGGCTCTGGCCGGTTCTCCATACTCTGCACCCCCAGATGATCTGCCACAGCCATGACCTTCAGGGGTGAAGGGGATGGAGTTTAATACTATTGGATTAATTAGACAATACGTTGGACTAGCATAGCATCTATTTCTAAACTAACATGGTCAACGAGGACCATTGTCAGGGAGTTTATTTAAATAAATTGCTTTTTTTGTTTTGTTTCTTTGTTATCTTTCTTTCATAAAATTCCAGTGATAGTAATGGAAGTGTCTGTCAGACGCCTCCATTACCAGCACTCGGCTTGGTGTCAGTCAGCAGCAGTTTTTGTCACCCCAAGGCCGACACTAACCCTGTGTCACTATAACCCCAATTTACCGGGAAAAGCCGCATAACCATCAGAAGCTGAGCCTCTAATGTGAGCGTCCGCTTTTGGTGTGGCTGCAGGCTGGCACTCTTAGAATGGGACCAGTATCGATGGACCATCTTATTCTGATAGTATCAGGCTGAAGCTGTCAATTTTACCTTCTCTGGTTATGGAAATTGGTAGGGATCCCATGTTGTTTATTTTTTTCAAAAATTATTTTCTTAAGAATCCTAAAATGTGCAACTGCTTTAATGATTACAGTGCATTAGATTTTCAGTAAATACATTTTCAGAAAAAAAACGATGTGGGGTTCCCACCCCATTTTCCATAACCAGCCAAGGCAAAACAAACAGCTACAGCCTGATACTACCAGAATGGGAAGAACCGTCGATACTGGTCCCTTTCCATTCTAAAAATACCAGCTGCTTCAGAAGCAGACCATCACATTAGAGGGTCCACTTCTGATGGTTACAGGCTTTTCCCATTACCCCTGGTGCATTGAGTACTGGGTTAATAGTGGCATGGGATTAGTACCAGCCTTGAGGTGACAAAAAACACAGGGGGCTGACACCAAGCCCAAGTGATAGTAATGGAGAGTTGGCGGGTCAGGGAGGAGGGGCCGAGTTGGGAGGGAGGGGGCCAGGGGACAGGGACCAGGGAGCTATTTCCTGGCTGTGGAGAGCCTTTATGGTGTTGTAGAACATTGTGCCATGCTCAAATATGCATATGCAGCATGGTTTGGTATTGAAACAATGCTGTGTTTTAGTATGACACACAGATGACAGGCACCGCTCTTAGAATTGCTTCACACTTAACTTATCTGGGCAGTTGCTGGGGAAAAACTGACCAAATAACTGAACTGGGAACACAGCCTGACAAGATAATGTCAGCACCAGCTAGATAGAACCGAGCTAAGGGTCAAGATCCTACTATAGTGTCAAAGAACGCAATAGTAGGTACCTGGAGCCGCCAAAGATCGCAGCACAGTAAGGGTACATCACAGCAGGGGTCAGAGCGAGTCCAGAGCTACCAGTGTCATCTAGCGATGTGTTGACCACCAAGCCAACGGTTCTTGAATGGTTGACTAGGTCATCCACTTTCTCCTAGATGACATCTGACAACCCCAGCCAAGGTTCGTTAGAAACAACCCTTAATTGGCATGGCCCAGTAGCAGGTCGGGGCCCTCACATATCCTCAACCCGCATATGTCCCGTTCGGTTCCCTCAGCCACAGAACTACTATGTGCTGTGGACTCTGCGCCACTATACAGCGAGGACGAACTATTTAAGGACAGTGGGCAGCAAAAAGGTGGAAAATACATCTGCTGTTTCTTGCAGTAGGCAGGCAAGTAGTGATGAGGAGAGTGGCATGGGGCGATATGTTGCAAGCTGTCAGGCTCTGTACAACGAGACCATTGAGGAGGACAGCAGTGACGGGCAAACAAATGCGGAGCATTGGTGGTAAAATCACCTACTCAGTGGTGTGGCAGTTTTTTTGCCAAGAGGAGGAGGCGAACATGGGTATATTTAGAATCTGTGGGCAGAAAGTAAAGCGTGACCACGGACCTAACGTTGGCACCACAGCCCTACGTCAACATATGCATGAGAGAAACATGTCTCATGTGTGGTGGTCCATCCTGCCGCAGCAACAACAGCAGCATCCAGTGGCACGCATCCCATTTCAGGCAGTCAAGGCTCCACCACCTCTGCTGAAAGGAGCAGTCTGTTTTTCCCATCATCTACCGGTCCAGAAGCTCCTGCTCCTCGCCACTCATGGTGCCAGCAGTCATTCACTGAGACGAATGCCAAGAGACAGCAGTATGCGTCCAGCCATAATGGTGCCACAGCTAAGACAAGGAAGGAAAGCTTGCCATATCCTTCAAGCAATTGCCAAATACCTGCTGAATGCTCATTTGCCTGACCACGATCTCTCCTGACCTCCCCATACATCTTCATGCTTGGCTTTATGTGCATGTATTCTGAATGTAAGGAGATTGGAAAGCCAGTGCTGGGCACCTCTGATGACGTCTTACAGATATAGCAAAGCTAAATGTGACAGATAGTGACACTGTGATATCACAGCTCAGAATGTTATCTTAACTTTTTAATTGCTTTCAGTAGCCTATGTTTAGATACCTCGAAAAGTGGTGGAAATTATGGTCAAGTTACACTGTGGAACATCTGTTATCTCCCTCCAGTGCAAAAGTAGCATACAGAAATCCAGCTTTCCGATTCCTATATTCACTAGTATCTGCCATCTGGGACAGTTGGGACACCCCCCCATACACATAAGAAAGTCAGTTTAGGAAGAGATTTGAAGTCTTCTTTACTGTTTATACATCAAACTCAATAATCAAGCAGTATGTGCTGTTCCAGCTTTGGGATCCATTTATTGTGTATTGTATTAATGTTATATCTGTTGCATACTATGTTTAATGTTTGTAAGTCGTTATGTAAGCCATGATGATTAATTCCCATATGCCTTTGTTTTTCTGTTACTCCTGCTGTTCAGTGAGATCACAACCTGTCACATTTCTGCTGTATCTCCATTTTGGCCAGACATGTTACACAGAGCTAGAGAAGATAATTTGTTTTGACCTCTATATGTCATCTCTGAAGGTACAATCAATAAAACTACCTAAAGGACATCCATTGCATCTCCCTCACTGGACTCCACATATAACTGGTGTTACTAAGGAATGAATATAGCGAGTTGAATATCTACCATTTGCTTGTACAGAGATTGATGCTCACACTTATCAGGGACCTCTCTAATGTACATCCGTGGCAGAATATAGTATGTGGTAAGTGCCTAAGCCCGCCTTAGTGGTGGCTAGAGGCTGACTGAATGTTATCATTTAGTCTATGTCTATTTCTATGAAGTAGATATGAAGTATTGTATTTTTTCAAAGCTGAAGAGACAACACTGTATAACATACTGTATAACATGATATTTAACCATAGGAGAAGAAGAGTTGCAGACACAGTACAAAGAATAATATCAATGCCTCTCATGACAAGGCCATCTTTTCAGCATGATCACTGAGACTTATTGTTTTGCAGAGAAGATTAGTCAAAAAATGTACATCATGTAATGACAATAACAAGTAATTCTACATGCAATTGTGCGCAGTGTCATATGACTGTATATACATGTATTACACTAAAGAGGAACTTTACTTTTGAACATGTTACAATAAATTCCATGAAAAAAATTAAGCATTTTTGAATTGTTTTTCCTTTATTTATTCTTTACAGATTTTAACTAATATTTATTTCTACTCTATTTGCACCTAAATTCTGCAGGTTACATGTTCGAATTTGTATATTTGTACACTATCAAGATATTCATGTGATTTAAAGGGGGTTGTCTGATGAAGATACCCCATGCTTATTTTGTTTTCGGCTCAGAGACAAGCTGATTACCGTGGGCTTGACTCCTTGCCCATCTTCCCCAGTGATCAAATGCTTTCAAGTTCTTTGATAGATATGATATTGTCATATCTATCAAAGAACACGCCAGTAGCTCGACATGTGTTGGAATATCATAATGGTGAATGGGAATCTCTGCGCTTTTTGATTTTGGAAGTTGTGAGACCGTCCCCCAGAGGAGGGGAATGGGATAGACGAATCCTGTGTAAGGAGGCCCAATGGATTTACCGTATGGACTCCGTCCAACCAAAGGGCCTAAATGAGACTTTGCAATTTGGTTGTTTTATAGAATAGGCTCTACTTTGGGGCCTGTCTGCATTGCTTTGCCCTGTTCGCACTCTCCATAGAGGACCACTATGGATTCTTTTTAAGTCTGACCAATGAACATGTATCAGTGTCATATTTTCAACTTTTCATTATATTCATTGATTACTTACAGCTTGATAATCCAAGTCAGCTGAGGACAATGAATTTTTGTACCCCGAACGTTCTTTTTTGGCCCCTTTTTTAAGCCTGTGTTAATTTGCACGTGTTTGCTATATAATATTTGCTCTGGGAAAATCAATTATATATGTCCCGCCACATTAGTCCTTTATTATTATATATTATGGCAGATGATGTGGTGTTGGGAGTAAGTACATTGGCTGAGGGTGGATACCGTGACAGTTAGTCGATGTATGTGGTTAGGAGCATAGCGCATCTTCATTTATAGATATGGCGTCAATCCCATGAACTGTGAATGGATATGACGTTGTGTTCCTTTCGGACATGCGCAGTGCATTGTTGTGAACGCCAGGCGCCGCGTGGTTCGGGCCGGCATTCAACATATGCGCGGTGTCATTCCCGGCGATGCTAACCGGAAGTGACGGGTATTTTACTTCCGGACATGCGCAGTTGAATATCCGGAACGCCGTACAAACCATGAGCAAGAAAATAGGTACATATGCTCATGGGAACCTGGAAGCGAGCATACAGTGTTATTGTCTATGTGTAAACACTGGGTAATTGTTTATCATACATCTTCGGGGCCATTTAAGACATAAAAAGGGAGGCAGAGACAATATTGCTCTGTATCCCTCTTATCTTGGGTGCCAGCGTACTAGAGGTGCTGCGGGAATTTATCGTCATTATACCTGGCAGCACTTGAGCTAAGTATCAGTCTATTTATCTAATTTTGAAGTACATGTGTTGTAGTATATGCGTTGTATATAGCGTATTCTTTTTCCACAGTGAGAGAAATTTTGAATCCCCTGATGAACCCTAGAATTGTATGGGGGAAACGCGTCGGGATAGCTGGGATTTAAAGGTGTCTATACAACGAAATGTTAGTGATATTGTCTGTCATTAAAGCGGAGCCGCTCTTTATCGGGGCGATTACTCCACTGGCAGATAGTGCACAGTATGCTGTATCATCTAGGTATGCAGTGGTAATATATAGGGGTTTAGATATTAATATTTTAAATAGATAAGTAAAAGCTATGTTTTAACAGGGATTATTATTTGCAGTGATATATAGATATGATATTGTCCCATATAATATTCAGGGAGTCTATTCTCTAAACCAGGAGATATAGATGAGAAAAACTTTGTGTATGTACCTGAAAATGCCATATCTTGGCTGTGGGCATTATGGCCAGGCCTGGACCTTGATAACATCTGTAGTTATAGTCCTATAAGACTGAAAAAACTACCATATGGACCTTGTCGGCTTCCGTAAAAAAGCAGATATGTTCATGCTTTTTAGATTTTAAGTTGTAATAAACTCAGTGAATACGAGTTGCTCCCGATGATAATCAGAGGTTTATTCCTCTAGTTCATTATAAGTTGAGCAACAAAGCACTGTTTCGTAAATAAATAACTACATGACCCTAAACGCCATTTAGTGCCAAACGAAAGAATATCGGTTCTTTTTAAATTCTAATTGGTTTGTTTTATTAAAAGTAATAGAATTTAAATGATATGTATTTTAATTATGTATTTTTTTTAATATAGTAATGCTAATACAAAGGCAACCATGAAATGGGTCACAGGTTATAGTTCCAGGGACCCATTTGTATATAACACTGAAAAATGTATGATTGCAAGGAACCTGACAAAGTGTTACATATGAAACGAGTTGTTCAATAAAGAAGGAACATTTTTTACTTTGCGCTCTATTCCTTAATCATGTTGATCTGGTAAGTGGTGTCTGACCAGATCGCTGGATTACTATGGTGAATTCTATATGAAATATGAATAAAGAACATAAGTCTTATACAAACTGAAAAACTATAACAGCAAACTTGGTGAGTCATGTTGTGATAGATCAGCTATATCCATAAGCACATGATACAGTAGGTGCAAAGTATAAAGCAGGATTAGAGATGGGCGAATTGATTCTAACGAAGTGGAATTCATTTAGAATTTCAGGAAAACTTAGATTCTGAACGAAGTCGAAGTTTGGGGTGATTCGCGGGAACGAAGCGTGTTTTTGATTGATAAAATGGCTGCGAGCACATGGCGTTACATGGGGCAAAGAACTCTGGGAGGAAGAAAGGAGTACCCTAAATGACATGTGCAGAGATGAAGCCAATCAGAGACCGGCGGGATTCTGTGACGTCACCGCACTATATAAGTCTGGGTGCGACGCTGGCAGCTCACACTCCTCTCACTGTACTGATTAGGGAAGGTGCTGCCGCGGCTGTTTATGATATCTCATACTAAAGAACTCAGTTTTAAACAGCGATGTTTGGGGGGGGTGTCACAGCTTGTGTCAGAGACTGCTTCTCTTACGTTCTAATTCTGATTTTGTGGGGTATTGAAACTGAAGTCCAGTGTGCGCCAATTCAGCTGCATATACATTTTAATGCTATCTGCTCAGTTCTTGAGCACATTGAATATCCAAGGTGTTACGGGTGTCCCTGCGACCCCCGTGTCGGGTCGCAGGCACACCTGCGCTGCCGCTGCGTTCTCTGCTGCGGCTGGCGACGCAACCCGGGCTGCGGGCCGTGGACACCCCAGCAGCTCTATGTCCCACTTACCTCGCCACGCTCCTGTTTCCGTCCCGGCACGCGCTCCTGCTGCCGGCCGGGTGCGCGCGCCGCTACAGGAAAATTTAAAGGGACAATGCGCCGGTGATTGGTCTCACCAGGCGCTGACCCTATTTAAGCCCTGCCTCTTCCCTAGCACCTTGCCGAATCGATAGTGCCTTGTGCCTAGAGAGGAAGCGTTCCAGAGTGTCTTGTTTGTTCTACCGTGTACCGTACCTTCTGCCTCCGTCCCTTGACCACGAACCACTGCCGCCTGCACTGACCTTCTGCCCGTCCCCGACTACGAGCCTGCTTCACGATTCTGTACCGCGCAACACTTCGGCTGCCACCGCAAGCAAGTCACGTAAGGGGTAGTGACCTGGTAGTGTTCCGCCGTAGCATGTCCATCCCGCTTTGCGGCGGGCTCTGGTGAATACCGGACCTACTTAGACTCCGCTCCCTGGTGTGACTTACGCCATCGCTTGTGGTGGTTCAGAGGATCCACTACCATATCCGTTACAGTTCAATTCGGCCATGGATCCCGCCAAGGTGCCCCTGCCGAGCGTCTCTGACATCACCACCATCGTGGCCCAACAGTCGAAACCGCTCGCTCAGCAGGCGCAGCCGCTTAACCAGCTGTCCTCTATGATGCAGCAGCTCCTCGCTACGCAGCAGCAGCAATCGGCTGCTGTGGCGCCTTCCGTGGCAGCCATGGCAGATGTCCGCCGGCCCTAAACTCCGGTTGTCTATGCCAACGAAATTTGATGGAGACCCAAAAGCCTGCAGGGGCTTCATCACCCAGTGTTCCCTCCACGTGGAACTTATGGCAGGACAATTACAGTCCGAAAGGTCCAAGGTAGCCTTCGTGATCAGTCTTCTCTTCGGGAAAGCCCTGGCCTGGGCCACCCCCGACTGGCACCGAGGCGATCCGGTCACTGCGGATCTAGTGATGTTCCTGCAGGAGATCCACAGCATCTTCAAAGAGCCCGCCCGCGCTTCGTCTGCCGAGACCGCATTGCTGAATCTCCAGCAAGGGAACTCTTCCGTTGGTGACTATGCCGTGCAATTCCGCACACTTGCTTCGGAGCTGACCTGGAATGATGCAGCGTTGTGCGCCACCTTTAAGAAGGGCCTCTCCAGCCAGATTAAGCATACCCTCTCCACCAGGGACCCTCCGTCTTCCTTAAGCGAGCTCATCCACCTGGCGAACCGGATTGACATCCGTTTCTCGGAGAGACGTGAGGAGCTCCGCCAACAGCGTGAACCTTTCCGAACCCGTCATCTACCCCGTCTTGCACCGGTGTTTCTTCGGCCTCCACTGCCTCATTCTCAGATAATCATGGAAGAGGCATGCAAGTGGACAGAGCCCACCTGACTCCGCAAGAGTTGACTCGACGACGTGAGGGTAACCTATGCCTCTACTGCGGCAGCTCCGAACATCTCCTCAGGGGTTGTCCACTCCGTCCGCAACGTCCGGGAAATGCTCGCACCTAGGCTTCGTGGGAGAGGCGTCCCTAGATGTGAGCAATCCCTCTCCTTGGCTTATGCTGCCAGTTCTGGTCAAAACCACTTCCGGGGTCTCGTTTCAAGTAGCTGCCTTCTTGGATTCCGGATCTGCCGGGAATTTTATGGATGCTGCTTTGGTGGCCAAGTATTGTCTCTCGGTGGTCCGTTTAGACCAACCCTTGGTCATCTCGTCCATTAGTGGCGAACTCTTGAGTGACTCCATCCTGTACCAGACGGAACCGGTGGTCCTACAAGTCGGAGCCTTACACAAGGAGAAAATCGCATTCTTTGTGCTACCCTGCTCTTCCTCAACTGTCCTCCTGGGGCTTCCGGGGCTGCAGCGTCATGCCCCTATGCTCGACTGGAAGACGGGCGAAGTTTTGCGTTGGGGTCGAGATTGCCAGTCTCGCTGCCTGCGGCACCTCGCCGGGTGCACCCCGATCCTCCAAAGTCTCCTCTCAAGCCCTTACCAGGCTTACCACCACCGTATCAGGACTTTCGGGATTTCTTCTCCAAGTAGCAGGCGGACACTCTACCTCCCCATCGCCCCTACGATTGTCCTATAGACCTGCTGCCCGGGACTAGTCCACCTCGGGGTAGGGTCTATCCACTCTCGGTACCCGAGACTCAGGCTATGTCGGCCTACATTAAAGAAAATTTACAGAAGGGCTTCATCTGCAAATCTACTTCTCCGGCGGGTGCCGGATTCTTCTTTGTGGAGAAGAAGGATGGTTCCTTACGTCCCTGCATCGACTACCGCGGTCTCAACAAGATCACGATCAAAAATTGGTATCCTTTACCTCTGATTACTGAACTCTTCGATCGTCTCCGCGGAGCTAAAGTCTTCTCCAAGCTAGACTTGCGGGGGGCCTAGAATCTCGTCCGGATCCAAGAGGGCGATGAATGGAAGACGGCCTTCAATACTCGTGACGGGCACTTCGAGTATTTAGTGATGCCCTTTGGCTTGTGTAACGTGCCAGCAGTCTTCCAAGAATTCGTCAATGACATTTTCAGAGATCTTCTGTATGTCTACGTGGTTGTCTACTTGGATGACATTCTTGTGTTTTCGCCTTATCTGGAGACCCACCAGTCGCATGTGCACCAGGTCCTGAAACGCCTGCGTGAGAACCATTTCTATGGCAAACTAGAAAAGTGCTTGTTTCACCAGACCACACTCCCTTTTCTCGGATATATCATCTCGGACAAAGGCCTGCAGATGGACCCCACTAAGCTCTCCGCTGTTCTACACTGGCCATGACTCGTTGGCCTCCGGGCCATACAGCGCTTCTTGGGCTTTGCAAATTACTACAGGCAGTTCATCCCACTTTTCTCGACATTGGTGGCACCGATTGTGGCTCTTACCAAAAAGCATGCCAACCCGAATCTGTGGCCACCAGCCGCCTAAGAAGCCTTTTCCAAGCTGAAAACAGCATTTGCCTCTGCACCTGTGTTGTCGCGACCTGATACCGAGAAGCCCTTCTTCTTAGAAGTAGATGCCTCTTCCGTGGGGGCTGGGGCGGTCCTCACCCAAAAGGGGCCCAAAGGCAAGACCTGGACCTGTGGGTTCTTTTCCAGAGTTTTTTCACCGGCAGAGAGAAACTATACCATCGGGGATCGGGAGCTTCTGGCCATTAAGCTCGCTCTGGAGGAGTGGCGCCACCTCCTGGAGGGTGCTCGATATCCTGTGAATATCTACACAGACCACAAAAATCTCCTTTACCTCCAGTCAGCGCAACGTCTCAACCCACGTCAGGCCAGGTGGTCTCTGTTCTTCGCCCGGGTCAATTATGTTATCCATTTCAGACCGGCAGAGAAGAATGTCAAGGCCGACGCCCTTTCCCGTGCCTCTGACGTAAGTGGAGAAGAGGAGGCTGTTACTTGGCACATCGTACCTCCGGAACGTCTGATATCTGCAGCTCCCACAGCCCTCCAACGTGCTTCTCCGGGTAAGACGTATGTACGCCCAGCACTCCGGCTAAGGATTCTGAAATGGGGCCACTGCTCCCGTATTGCTGGACACCCGGGGGTGCGGAAGTCTTGTGCGTTGATCGCCCGGTTCTACTGGTGGCCCGATCTCGCTAAGGATGTAAAAAAATTCGTGGAAGCCTGTACCACCTGCGCCCGCAATAAATCACTGCACCTCAAACCTGCGGGTTTACTCCAGCCTCTTCCGGTTCCTAACAGTCCCTGGGGCCACATTGCCATGGACTTCATCACCGATCTGCCTCCCTCTGATGGTAATATGGTTGGTCACTGACCGTTTTTCAAAAATGGCACACTTCATTCCCCTGCCTGGTCTACCTTTTGCTCCTCGACTCGCCAACCTATTTTTGAAACATATCTTCCGTCTGCATGGACTTCCCCTCCATATTGTCTCGGATCGGGGAGTTCAATTCGTCTCAAGGTTTTGGCGAGGCCTCTGTTCTCTCCTACAAGTGGAACTGGATTTCTCTTCTGCGTACCACCCACAATCTAATGGGCAAGTGGAGAGAGTGAACCAAGTCTTGGGTAACTATCTCCTGCCACTTCATATCCGCAAGACAAGATGATTGTCTATTGCCATGGGCGGAGTTTTCATATAAGTCCTTGGACTCTAATTCCGCTGGGGCGTCCCCCTTCGTCATCGTCTTAGGTCGGCATCCCACCCACCCCTTCCGCTGCCCTCTGCCTCCTCCGATGTCCCTGCGGTGGATCGTCTGGTCCGCGACCTATCTGTCGTTTGGAAGGAGACGCGCCAATCTCTGCTCCAGGCCTTGGCTCGCATGAAAGCCCAAACAGACAAGAAAAGAAGACCCTCCCCCTTCCTTTGCCCCAGGGGATAAGGTATGGCTGTCTGCCAGGTATGTCCGCTTTAAAATCCCCAGCTACAAGCTAGGTCCCCGGTTTTTAGGTCCCTTTGAAATTCACAGGCGCATCAACCCGCTGGTCTACAAGCTCCGGCTCCCTCTAACTATGCGCATCCCAAACTTCTTCCATGTCTCCCTACTAAAACCGGCCATCCATAACCGGTTCTCTCGGTCTGTGGTAACCCTGTCTTCCGTAGCTGACTCCACCAATGTTTTTGCCGTAAAATAAATTTTGGCCACGATTTTTTTTGGTCGACTGGAAGGAGTTTGGTCCGGAGGAAAGGTCGTGGGAGCCGGAAGAGAACATCCTGGATCGGGGTCTCTTGTCTAGATTTATGCGGGCCAGAAAGAGGGGGAGGCCAAAGGGGGGGGGTAGTGCTATGGGTGTCCCTGCGACCCCCGTGTCGGGTCGCAGGCACACCCGCACTGCCGTTGCATTCTCTGCTGCGGCTGGCGCCGCAACCTGGGCCACGGGCCGTGGACACCCCAGCAGCTCTATGTCCCACTTACCTCGCCACACTCTTGTTTCCGTCCCTGCGCGTGCGGCACTACAGGAAAATTTAAAGGGACAATGCTCCGGTGATTGGTCTCACCGGGTACTGACCCTATTTAAGCCCTGCCTTTTCCCTAGCACCTTGCCGAATCGATAGTGCCCTGTGCCTAGAGAGGAAGCATTCCAGAGTGACTTGTTTGTTCTACCGTGTACCGTACCTTCTGCCTCCGTCCCTTGACCACGAACCTCTGCCGCCTGCATTGACCTTCTGCCTGTCCCCGACTACGAGCCTGCTTCACGATTCTGTTCCGCGCAACACCTCGGCTGCCACCGCAAGCAAGTCACATCAGGGGTAGCGACCTGGTAGTAATCCGCCGCAGCAAGTCCATCCCGCTTTGCGGCGGGCTCTGGTGAAAACCGGACCTACTTAGACTCCTACTTACGCCATCGCTTGTGGTGGTTTAGAGGATCCGCTACCATATCCGTTAAACAAGGGTTATCTAAGCCTGTTGCTGTTGTATTCAGTTATAGAAACAGCGTTTTTACAATCCAAATACCACTTCATTTTTGGTTGCTCATTTCTTTTGCGCAATTTAGATCCAGGGGTTAATTAAGCATTGTTCTGCTGTTGTGGTCACTAAAAGAAACGTTCTTTTTCACCGCCAAAGAAGAAATTTTGGCTGTAGCATAATTCATATCCGAAGGTTAATTACGAGTTTTTCTGTTGTTGTGTTCCGTAAAATACACGCCATTTTAACACGCTACAAAGCTGGTAATTGTTGGCAGCACATTTCTTTTGCGCAATTTACATCCAAGGGTTAACTAAGTATTTTTCTGCAGTTGTATTCAGTAAAAGAAACGTTCTTTTTCACCGCCAAAGAAGAAATTTTGCCTGTAGCATAATTCATATCCGAAGGTTAATTACGAGTTTTTCTGTTGTTGTGTTCCATAAAATACACGCCGTTTTAACACGTTACAAAACTGGTAATTGTTGACAGCACATTTCTTTTGCGCAATTTACATCCAAGGGTTAATTAAGTATTTTTCTGCAGTTTTATTCAGTTAAAGACTAAAAAAACACAGTTTGGCTGAGCCTGTTCAGACTTCAACACCTTAGGGAGTGGCTGCCTCATTGGCTTTTTGCACTCCGCCTATCTCCATAGGTTTTAAATCAGTGCAGGATATTCAGTAGCTAGTCCTTTTCATCCCCTAAGGTGTTGAAGTCTGAACAGGCCCAAGAGAGGTCACGTTTTAGTGTTAGGACTCACCTGTGCTGGGGTCCCCTTGACACAATTGGGAGGTGAGCTTAAACACTTTTGATCAAAATTGTGAACTAAGAACCCCCAATTTTCATTTATCCTTAGCAGTAATGCATTTTTCAAAAATTCCTATATGCCTTTGATGTTTTCTTAGTTGTTAGTGTGCCGCTGACATTTGGAATAGATGTGTGTTATTGCCTCGCCAGTGTGCACCTATACTTATTTTTTTCAAAAAATGTTTTTGGATGTGCATAGCCAAACTGTGTGTTTTTAGTCTGTATGAGGAGTGGTTGCCTCATTGGCTTTTTGAACTCAGCCTGTTTGTGCTTTTATATTCAGTAAAATATACAGTGTTTTTAAATGGCACATACAAGTCAATTTTTCCTGCCCATTTGTGGAGCGCAATTTATATCCAAGGGTTACCCAAGCTTGTTAGTGGGTTCATTTGGAGTCAAATACAGGGTCTGTATTTATCATATACAGATATCTTCATTAAACAGAGTCTGTACATTTTAGAACAAACAGTATGTCAGATAGAGAGGTGGCAGGCTCTTCACATGCGAGTCGCAGTGGCACAAACATTCCTGAAGCAGGCCCAGGTCGCAGCACAGTAAGAGGATGTCACAGCAGGGGTCACTCGGTGAGGCCAGAACTGCCGGTGTCATACACAACCCTTAGTTGGCATGGCCCGGGAGCAGGTCAGCGGCTCTCACCTGTCCTCAACCCACCTCTGTGCCATCCAGTTCCCACAACCAGAGATCTACTATGTGGTCTGGGATCAGCGCCACTATACAGCGAGGATGAACAATTTGAGGAGGGCAAGCACCGTGGCAGTATACAGTGGAGATGGAGGCAGGGAGCCCTTCGGAGTCACTTGTGCAGATGGCCCGCAGCATGCTGATTTGCCTGGCTTGTGACAGCTGAATAGTCACCATCTGGCAGAGGGATGACTTCTGGCTCTCTACCCTATTGGACCCTCGCTACCGGTCCAAAATGGGAGCCTTTTTCCCAGCTGCTGAGAGGGAGGACAAACTCAAATACGTGCGGCATCGTCCCTCCTCTGAAAGATCTGACTGGGGGGTTCCTCAGCGCTCACGTACTACTACCGTACTACTACCGAGGCTGCTGGGGGAAGGTGGGAGGATAGCAGTCGCCAGCAGCAGGACCTGAAGCGGTCCCTGAACCAACAGGTGGTGGCCTACTTAGACAGCACTCTGCCACCCCAGTTAGAAGATCCGCTGGACTACTGGGGAGCCAAACTGGATGTGTGGCCGCATCTTGCCAAGTTTGCAGTGGAGAAGCTGTCCTGCCTGGCCAGTAGTGTGGCATCAGAGCGGGTGTTCAGTGCGGCGGGGGCATCGCTACCCCAAGGAGAACCCGCTTGTCCACCGGAAATGTGGAACGACTGACCTTTGTCAAGATGAATCAAACGTGCATCGGCCATGATTTCCACACACCAATGCCTTAGGCGTCAGACTACATCAGCCATGACGCCTCATCAAAACTTTGAGAAATTAGATTCAAACTACCTGCCTCAACCACTATTCTGATGCCGCCACCCGTCTGATGTCACAAATCTGCTGACAGTTTCTCCTCCATCTGCCACCAACCATCTTTACCAGGTACTGGTATTGCCACCCACTTCCACACTGTCATTGTGCCACTCTATGACCTCATGCTGCTGCTGCTGCTGTTGCTGGTGCCGTGACATCCACACTGTGTCCTTGTGCCACTCTCTATCCTCATGCTGGTGCTGCTGTTGTTGCTGCTGCGGTAACCTCCACACCCTGTCATTGTGCCACTCTCTGACCTCATGCTGCTGCTGCCGTCACCTCCACTCTCTGTCATTGTGCCACTCTGTGGCCTACTACTGTTTTGCCACCTCCAGAATGTCATTGTGCCACTGTCTGACCTCATGCTGCTGCTGCCGTTCCCTCCACACTCTGTCATTGTGCCACTCTCTGGCCTACTCCTGTCTTTGCCACCTCCAGAATGTCATTGTGCCACTGTCTGACCTCATGCTGCTGCTGTGGCTGTTGCCGTGCCCTCCACACTCTGTCATTGTGCCACTGTTTGACCTCATGCTGCTGCTGTGGCTGCTGCCGTGCCTTACACACTGTGTCATTGTGCCACTGTCTGACCTCATGCTGCTGCTGTTGCTCCTGCCGTGCCCTCCACACTCTGTCATTGTGCCACTCTGTGGCCTACTCCTGTTTTTGCCCTCCAGAATGTCATTGTGCCACTGTCTGACCTCATGCTGCTGCTGTTGCTCCTGCCGTGCCCTCCACACTCTGTCATTGTGCCACTCTGTGGCCTACTCCTGTTTTTGCCATCTCCAGAATGTCATTGTGCCACTGTCTGACCTCATGCTTCTGCTGTGGCTGCTGCCGTGACCAACACACTCTGTCTTGTGCCACTGTCTGCCCTCATGCTGCTGCTGTGGCTGCTTGCCCAGTCACTCTCCTCCACACTCCGTGTTGTATGTTGCCACTCTGTGGCCTCTTCCCCCCTTTTTGGTTCTTGTTGGCCACCTCACAGAATTGTCCATTGTGGCACTCCTCTGACCTCAAAGTCTTGTGATGGCTGCCACTCGTGTCACCTCCACACTCTGTCGTTGTGCCACTGTCTGACCTCATGCTGCTGCTGTGGCTGCTGCCGTAACCTCCACACTTTTTTATTGTGCCACTCTGTGGCCTAATCCTGTTTTTGTCACCTCCAGAATGTCATTGTGGCACTCTCTGACCTCATGCTGCTGTGGCTGCCGCCGTCACCTCCACACTCTGTCACTGATGTTGCCACCTGAGTCCTCAGCTTGTTTTTTTTCCAGCTGTCGCAGCCATGACGTTATCAGGCTACATTCCAACTTCAGTTTTTTGATCAGTTTTGCCCTCTTAAGTGCCCAGGGAATTTTATAGTGAAGCGATTCTAAGAGCGGCGGCAGTCATATGCGTGTCATACTAAAACACAACATTGTATGAAGACCAAACCAAGCTCCCTCTGCATATTTAAGCATGGCACAATGTTCTAGAGCACCCTGCAGGCTCTGTGCAGCCTGGAAATAGCTGTTTTTTAACGTGATTCGTCCCGAAGTAATTCGGACCGAAACGAATTGTGTTGGAAAATTCGGCGAAGTCGGCGAATCGAATTTTTGAGAAATTTGCCCATCTCTAAGCAGGATACAATATTCACAAATTCAAAGACTATAATGCCTAATATCGTCAAGTAATAGAGTTTCCTAATGAGAGACTTGTCAAAGTAAGTGCCCCTCATAGAAGTAATTAGGGAAAATAATCAAGTATAATAAATAAATGTGTACAGCAGTAAATAAGTGGTTCATCAGTAACGGGACTTCATCACTTTATAATCTATTTAAAGTATTTGGTTTCAGTCCAAACGGACCATTTGTGCCTTGTGATGGAAACCAAATGCGGTGGAATAGTTACACGTTTCTGAATGAAACTGCAAATTTGTTCTATTAATTACTTCGAAGATTGACAATGGCATAGGGAGTATCCAATAAAAAGCAATTACAGATCTAGCAGCAATTAACACATGGAAAATAACTGTGTAGAAGGTAGGAGGAAAGTCTTTTAAAGAGATATGTAGAATCACTAATTCAGGTGAGAGCTTAATAGAAAAAACAAGAATTTCTGGCAGAAGTCTCTCCACCTCTAATCAAAAGATTCTAGTCGTCAGGCAGTCCCACCACATATGCAGTAGCGAGCCTAAGGGCTAGTTCACACGACTTATTGCCGACGTAATTGCGGGGACGGATTTCGCCGGCTGCCGTGCAGCGGGCGCGGGGCGGGGTGCCAGCAGCTCGGTGGCCCCATAGACATGCATTATCCACGACGCGTACACACCGTAAATAATTGAAAATGTCACTTTCTCCCCCCCCGGGGGGATTCCCCGGGCGGTTAGAGGAGAGGGAAAACCATAGTTCTCATTGAGAACTATGGATTCCGTAATGACAGAGACAGATTTCCGCCGTACTGCAGCGCAAATCCGGCGCACAGTACGGCTGAAATCAGCGCCCAAATCAGCCGTGTGAACGAGCCCTAAGGCTTCACAGGTCCTCCAATAAAATTGGGAGTAACCAGGAGCCAAATGGGCAATGCGGTTGGGAGCGAGGTGTCATCTAAGGTGCAATTACCGTGATAATTCTCTATGGATAGCGCATTTAGATAATTTATGTGGGAGATGGGAGATCGTGAAAAGTGAAAAGTATTTCCCCATTATATAACGTATTCAGTTTAATAATGTAAAGGATCAGAAAAAAGTGAATCGTATGCTGTTGATAGGCCTTTTTCAAATCCTTTTTTTCTAGAGTAAAAAGTTGTGAAATGGGGTATTCACTGTTGAGTTTGGTATCCAGTTCCATTACTGAATGGTGTGTACAGTTCATAAATAAGTTAGAAATTGGCCTTGTGGTTAAGTCTTCAAATGATTTGAAGATATTGTTTATAAACATATCCCCTATTGTGGTTATGCCTTTAGACAACCATTGAGAAATGGAAAGGGATGGAGAAACATAATGCAGCATTGAGAGTGGGCACATATTCTTGCCCATCCAAGCTTTATGGGAGGGTACAACGTATTTAGACCAGGCTCAAACAGCATGGTAAAGAGTAGGAAAGTCCCAATATGGAATCTTATGACCAAGCAACGCTGAGATAAGCCCGTCTCTTACTAAGAAGGGTGAGTGATTGAAAATCCATAATCAACTAATGATGTAAAGTTGGGTTATTCCATAAGTAAAAATCACAGTGTGCTTAAAGAGGTGAACTGTTTTCCTTACTATTGACTGAATAAGTAAAAAGTAGGTTAAAGGACTGTCGCTATGTTATAATTTAGGAGATGAGGAACAACGAGGCTACCCATTCTGACATGTTTATGCAAGTAATGTCATTTGAAACAAGGTTTTTTCAGAGCCCAGATGAATTTTAAAAGTAGAGTTGGGATTTTTTTATAAAGGGATGGAAAACGAATACAGAGAAGTCAATATAAAAGGTATTGGATAAAGAAAATTTTAATACATTAATTCTCACCCCCAGGAAAGGGGATTTCAAATTGGGTTTTTCTGATTGTAGTTTGGTGAAATGGAAACAGGCATCGGGGTTGAATAATAGTTTTAGAAAAACAAAACATTTTTATACCCATATAAGGGACAAAAGAGTCAATCCTAGTTTTTAAATTTTTTTTAGTTGCATTTAAACCCCCTTCCTGAGGAGGGGTCAAAATAATAGGGCCTTTAAAGTTTTTTTTTTCGCCCCTTTCTGAAAACCATAACTATTTTATTTTCCCCCTAATAGATTATGAGGTTTTTTATTTTGCGGAAAAGATGACTTTTTCAAGGGGTGTTTTTTAAAATACCATAAATATCTGGAAACGTAAAAAAAATTTGAATGGGGCAAAATGTAAAAAAAAGTACTTGCACCATTTGGGGTATTTGTTTTTTACGGCGTTAAATTCGTAAAATTTATGTGTTATCGTTTCTACGGGTTATATGAAACCGGCAAACCAAACATGAAGTTTCCGTATGTTTGGTACCGTAAAAAAACCCAAAACTTTTTCTATTTTAAAGTTTGCTTTTTCTCAAAAAATAAATTTTTTGTACAACACCCCCACTTATTTTAGTGCCTTTTTTTGGGGGGCTTAGGTGTATTTTTTATTTTTTCCTTTGGATACATTGTCTTTTTCTATTAAATTGATTCCAATTTTTTAGGGGATATGAATTACCAAAAAAAGGAAATTTTGGATTTGGGTTTTTTTTTTCTACGTTTCAGATAGGGGATGAATAAATTTTAATTTAATAATAATTTTTTTGGGATGCTTCGCCCCAAAATAAGTTAACTTTAATTTTTTTATTTGTAAAATGGCAAAAGGGGGGCCACATAGGTGCTTTATCCGCACAAAACTCCTTCTGGCATCATGAGTTTTCAAATCCTTTTGCAGAAGGGATTAAGAGCAAAGATTGCAGCGTAAGGCCCTGTTTAATTTAAAAAGATGACAAAGACCATTTTAAAAATTTTAAAAACCTCATGGACACTAAAGAATTTCGAAGTTATTTAAAATGCATCGACATATAAACGCTTATATTCCATACCAACTGCTGAAACGCCCAATATTAGGGGGAAACTTCTAATGATTTTCGAGGGTTTAAAACACAAATTGAAGATCAATTTTACAACAGACACCCTGTCTCCCATTTGTGATCAGGAAGCTACGGGAAAAGAACCCATATGCATACACTCTTACAGAGGGATATGTATAAAGTGATAAGATGGCATTTAGAATTGAGTCTTCAAAACCAAACTTTTTTAATGCTTTCTGAAGGTATACCCAATTAACTCTGTTAAAGGGCTTTTTTTCGCCACTAACGAAAATAAACTGCTGGTATGGGGGGTTATTCATTTTTTTTACAAGTAATAACCCTAAAATTCCACCCCGGGCTGCCGACCATAAACAAAGCCTACCTGGTCTTTATTAATCAATGAGGGGAGAATGATATTTAAAGGGGTTTTATCATTACCCTTTTCATACTTACGTTTCATCTTTTCAGCTTAAAATCCGGGGCGATTCTCTCCCTCAGTAGCTGTCCCCCTGCCAGGAGGCATTCTTGCCTCCAAGATTGTAAACTCTCATTCTGTGTGAACCTGAAGGGGAGTGCGACAAGCTCGCAACCTCCCATGATTCCATGTCTGGAGAGCTGAGCCCAGCTGCACAGCTCCTTAACCAGAACACCTTTTTTGTTTTAGCTTAATAATACATCGAACTGATGATACAAATGTAAAAGGGCACCTGCCCCCCCCCCTCTATTATCAGGCAGGAGGTAGCGCATACTGTAAAAGGCTGTTATATGGGGGGAGAGCAGTGTATAAGGCTGTGTTATATGAGAGGATAGCAAATTTAGCAGCTAGAGACCAGTAGTTGCCCAATCCTTTAAAAAGCTCATGGGAGATATATAAAGGAGCTGAGGCACCTTCAGTACACACACAGCCATCACAGGCAGTTCGTTTTTACTTTGTTTTCCACAGCTCAGAGGGGATAACACAAGTTTAGGAAACCAATTACAGCACAGCCATTTCCCCTCCAGGGGGGGTACCAAACAGGCAAAAAGACATATCAGTCAGCCAAAACACAAAAAAGGGTGTGCCCACCAGCTTGCAGAAAAAACTATAGCTGCACAGATTTCTTAGATCTGCTATAAAGGATTTGATAATGAACCATTAAAAAGTGCTTATTTTTACTGACCCCATTTTAATATGATCTTGTATAATTTAAATCACAATTCAATACCGATATAGGCCTATAATTGTTCACTAAATCTAAAAGCTTACCCGGTTTCAGTATGGGGGTTATAGTGGCTACTATCATTTCTTTGGGAGGGGGGGTATGCCACTCTTAATAATAAAGTTAAAAATATTCAGGAGTTTCAGCGCTAAGACAGGGCTAAAAAGTTTATAATACCATTTGGAGCTTCCTCCTACAACTTTTTTAACGGAGATTTTAATTTTGTTTTCTTTCCCAAAAAATTGATAGGGGGGGGGGGGGGGGGGGGGGGTTGGGGGGGGGGGGGGGGGGGGGGGTTGGGTTTTTTTGGGCTGAAAAGGAAAATTTAAAAAGGAATTGTTGACAACTGTTTCTAACTTTGGGACAGAATTATATTTCCAAAATTTTTTAAGAGATTTGTAATACTCCGCAAAAGAATCTGCTATTTGTTGTGGATGATAATTTTTCTTTTTTATCACGGCAGGTTATAAAAATAATTTTGGATTTTGTTTCGCATATTATGTTGGTTCTGGATTTTAAAGCCTCCCTCCAAAACAATGATCTTTTCAGTGGTAAATTCAGACCATTAACATTAAGCAAAATAAATTTACCCCCCTGGGGGAAGGGGGGGATTCCCTTTTTTAAGAAAGATAAAATTAATTTGGATTTTAAACAAAGGGTTTTTCATGAAGCTTTTTGCAAACAGGTCGAAATGACCAAAAAAAAACAATAAACAAAAAACTTTGCATAAAAATTTGGGCAGGAACATAGAAAAAAACAGGGATCTGATTCCGGTATAGCCCATAAAGGGTTGGGACAAGAACCCTTTAAAGAAAATCACAAAATCAGCATTAAGAAAGAAAAATAAAATTTAAACCCCAAGCTTTTAATCGTTCAATCCTGTTTTTTAACATTTTTGCTTCTCCCCCATACGAAAGGGATGTTTTTTCGGCCCAAATTTTTGGGCTTCTTTAGGGATGGGGGCTGGGAGGATACCCCAAGGGGGAGAAGTTTTTTTGGGCCCAGGGTTGGAGCTTTGCATCAAAGGGAATTTTCCCCCCTGTTTGTGAGAACTTACAAAAAACCCCAATTGGTATTTTTGAAATTATTTTTGTCTTAAAAAACCTGATGTAGGGAGCATCATCCCAGTGGACAAATCAGGGAATATAGCTATGTTGTTAAATCTCTCTTGTAGTGATAAATCTTTTCGTAGTGCCTTTAGTAAACCATCTTTGGTTCGAAAAAAGTGGATCAATTTTTTCCCCAGGGAAAAAAAAAGGTAAATGCTTTGGGGGTAAGAAATAATCCTATCTTTTGTGAATCAACATAGGGCTTCGGGAAGGACTAACCCAAATTAAGCCCATCAAAAAAGGGGAAAAAACCCATATCCCTCCAACCTTTTTCGGGAATCCCCCCTTCCCGGGAATGCCTCTTCTAAGAAGCTGTCACGTGGGAGCTCAAAATGAAAAATTCTCTGAATCTCAAAAATTTTTAGAAAGCCAACCACTACGGGGGACTTTGGGGCCTTGGTACCCAAATTTAAATCATTTCTTGCCTGTACTAGGAAAACCTATCTTGTTTTTTTCTTTTTATGCCCTCTGTGATACCTTTTGATTTGGGTCGGAAGGGGCAAATTTTAATTTAAAATAATTTGCAGACTAGTTTTAGCTTTTTTTTCCTCGGGAAATTAGATTCAGAATCTGTTGAAATAGAAAACAAGTTACTGTTTTCTTGAGGGGTTTTTTTTTAATTTAAACCCCCTTACTGCTGCAGATAGTTTTGACCTTCCTGACAGAGCCCCATTTTTTTTAAATCTAACATAATAAAATTTTTTTTTTTTTTTTGGGGAAAAATTTTTTTTTCACTTTACCTATCCTTTGATTCAATATTTTTTTTCCCCCCGGGAAAAACATTGTGTTTTTTTTTAAAATAATAAATTTTGGTCCATACAATCCTCGTTTTTTTTGTGTAAATATCAAAATATTGTGAAAATGTTAAAAAAATTTCCCCATTTTTTCCAAACTTCAGAAATTCTGTTGAAAGACAGATTTTTTAATTCAACACCAGAACTTTATTGTAGCAAATTAAAAATGACAAGAAAAAATGCACAACAGTCCATGAAATACCCTGAAAAAAAAGAATCCTTGGAACCGGGAAGGTTTAAAGACCGGGATTAGCCCCCAAAAACCCCCTGCAACTTTTGCCAGGAGGCGGGGGCCTTTTAACTAAGAAGCCGGGGCCCCAAAGAAAACTTTTGGAGGGGGCCCCCCTACCCCCCCCCCCCCCCCTCCCACCTTTCCTAACCACAAACATTTTTCCAGACATCTTTTTAATAATGTAATAATACAACGGGGAAATACCTCACCATACAATCCCCCCTCAACTCTACCAAACAAACCACTATACCCCAAACCAAAAATTACTAATAACCCTATTTTCATAGGGAAAACCGAAAAATACCGCCTAGAACATGACAAAAAAATGACGAATTTAATTTCCCCCCACAATATTAAATGATCATGAAACCCTGACCAATATACCGGGCCCTATAGTAAACCTATAGTGGGGGAAACTAGTGGACACGGCTTCAGCTGAATATTTCCTCCATACAAAGGGGACCTTTTATGGGGAGAAATCAATACACCGTTTTTTGCAAATATTTACTTACATTTTTGGCCCCCCAAAAGGAGGGGCTTTCTGAGGGGTCGTTCAAATTTCTCTTTTATTCCTATTCATCCGACCTTCCCCTGATGACTTGCTCCCCTCCAAACCCCTCTCCCCCGTAAATTTACAACACAAAAACCTGAGAACCCCTCACCCTTTTTTAAATAATTTTTCCCAATGAGGGGCCCCCTCCCCCCCATATCCCAAAATCTCCCCTTTATAATCCCAAAAAGGAAAATTACCTCCCTGGTTTTAAATTTTGGGGCCCCTCAGTCGGGATTAGTACAACGGGGCCCCCGGCGGGAGCAGGTGGGTTAACACCCACCGGGCAAGCTAGTAAACTTGGGAAAAATATAGGCAGCTTTGGGGCCCCCGGGAGGGGAGCTTTTTGGTTTCCCATTAAAAGGGAAATGGGGGCCCCCTTTTGCTTTTGGCCACCCCTTAGGGTAGAATAGGGGCCCCCTGTAGATTATTTCCCCATTTTTGGGAAAAAGACCCCCCCCCCCCTTAAGGGTTTTGGGGCCCCCTTTTTGGCAAAAAGTTCCCCCCCCCGTAGATTAGAGCCCCCTTTTTAAAGGGAGAAAATTCCCCCCCGTAGATTTAACCCCCCTTTTAGGGAAAATAGGTTTTCCCCCCTTTGATTAGGCCCCCCCCTTTGGGAGAAAAGTCCCCCCCCCCTAGAAAACGCCCCCCGGGGGGAAATATCCCCCCGTAGACTAGGGCCCCCTGTGGCAGAAAGTCCCCCCCTTTTCAGGGAAAAGTTCCCCCCTGTAGATTTTGACCCCCTTTTAGGCCAAAAAAGTTCCCCCTTTAATTTTGGGGCCCCCTTTGGGAAATATTTTTCCCCCCTTTTAAATTTGGGGCCCCTGGAAGAATAGTCCCCCTTACGAATGTTTTCCCCCCCTTAGATTAGAGCCCCCCTTGTAGCAAATAGTTTTTCCCCCCCCCAAAATTTTTACCCCCTTTTAGGCAGAATAGTTCCCCCCCCTGTAGATTTGCGCCCCCTTGGAGGCCCGAATATCCCCCCCGATTAGGCCCCCCGGAGGCCCGAATAGTCCCCCCCCCCAAAGGGAAATAGTTCCCCCCCCCCTAATTTGAGCCCCCTTTTAGGCAAATAGTCCCCCCCCGTAATTAGGCCCCCTGTAGGGAGAATAAATCCCCCCTGTAGGCCCGAAAAAAGTCCCCCCCTGTAAAATTTGAGACCCCCTGTAGGGATAGACCTCCCCCCCTTTTTTGGGGGCCCCCCGTAAAGGGATAGTTTTCCCCCCCCCCCAAACATTAGGGGTCCCTATAGATAGTTTTCCTCCCCCCCCTTTTGGGGGGCCCCCCGTAGGGATGTTCTCCCCCCCCTTTAGAGCCCCCTGTAAGGGATTTCCTTTCCCCCCTTGAGGCCCCCTGTAGGCAAGGGTTTTTTCCCCCCCCCCCAAGCCCTTAGGGCTCCCCATACCCTAGTTTTCCCCCCCCCTTTAGGGCCCCCTGTAGGCAAAAGTTTCCCCCCCCCTTAAGCCCCCTGGGAGGTTTTAGTTCCCCCCCCCCTTTTAAACCCCCCGTAGGTATACCTCCCCCCCCCCCCTTTTGAACCCCCTGTAGGGAAGTTTCCCCCCCCCCCCTTTTAAACCCCCTGTAGGATAGTTTTTCCCCCCCCCCCTTTTTAACCCCCTGTAGGGAGAGTAACTCCCCCTTTTAGAGCCCCCCGTAGGGTACTCCCCCCTTTTTTAGCCCCCTAAAGGGATAGTTTTCCCCCCCCCCTTTAAAAGCCCCCTGTAAATAAAGTTCTCCCCCGCCCTTTTAAAACCCCCTGTTAAAGGGTTTGGGTTTTCCCCCCCCTTTTGAGCCCCCCGGGAAAATAAAACTCCACCCCCCCCCTTTTGAGCCCCCTGTTAAAATAATTTTTCCCCCCCCCTTTAAAAAGCCCCAGGGGGGCATAGTTTTTCCCCCCCCTTTTTAACCCCCTTTTTAGGGATGGGTTTTCCCCCCCCCCTTTGAAAACCCCTTTTTAAGGGAAGTTTCCCCCCCCCTTTTTTTTGAGGGCCCCCGTAGGTAATTAGTTTTCCCCCCCCTTTTGACCCCCGTAGGTATAGTTCCCCCCCGGCCCTTTTGACCCCCCTTTGATAAATTCTTTCCCCCCTTTTAGAGCTCCCTGTAGGTATAATTTCCCCCCCCCCCCTTTTAGAGCCCCCCGGGAGGTAAAAGGGTTTTCCCCCCCCCCTTTAGAGCCCCCTATAAATATTCTCCCCCCCCTTTAGAGCCCCCGTAAGGGATAATTCTCCCCCGCCCTTTTTGACCCCCGAAGGGATAATTTTCCCCTGGCCCCTTTTTAAACCCCCTGTAGGTATAGTTTTCTCCCCCCCTTTTGAGCCCCCCTAGGTTTAAAAAAAATTCTCCCCCCCTTTTGAGCCCCCCTTTTGGTATAAAATTTTCCCCCCCCCTTTAGACCCCCTTAGGGGGGAGGCTCCCCCCCCCCCTTTTAACCCCCCTTAGTATATTCTCCCCCCCTTTTTGAACCCCCTTAGGAAGTTCTTCACCCCCCCTTTAACCCCCCTCAGGGTTAAATTCCCCCCCCCCCCTTTTAAAGCCCCCGTAAAGGGATGGGTTTTCCTCCCCCCCTTTGGGGACCCCCGGAGGTTAAAAGGGTTCCCCCCCCCCCCTTTAGAGCCCCCGTAGTAAGTTCTACCCCCTTTAGAGCCCCCCCTTTGGTAATTCACCCCCCCCTTTAAAAACCCCCGTAGGGATGTCCCCCCCCTTTGACCCCCCGGGAGGGATAATCCCCCCCCCTTTTTAAACCCCCTTAGGTTTTAGTTCACCCCCCTTTAGAGCCCACGGAGGTATAGTTTTTCCCCCCCCCTTTTGATCCCCCTGTAAATATAAATTCTCCACCCCTTTTGGCCCCCTTTTAAAAAGTCTCCCCCCCCTTTTAAACCCCCCCGTAGGTAATGTTTTTCCCCCCCCTTTAAAAGCCCCCTGTAGGTAATTCTTTCCCCCCCCTTTTTGAGCCCCCTTTGGTAAGTTTTCCCCCCCCTTTAGAGCCCCCCCTAGGGTTTGTTTCCCCCCCTTTTCCCCCCTTTGTATAGTTTCTCCCCCCCCTTTTGAGCCCCCTGTAGAAAAGTTCCCCCCCTTAAGCCCCCTGTAGGTTTTAGTCCCCCCTCCCCTTTAAGCCCCCCGGGAGGGTTTTTCCCCCCCCTTTTGACCCCCCGTAGGTTTTTTCCCCCCCCTTTAAACCCTCTTAGGGATATTTTCTCCCCCCCCCCTTTAGAGCCCCCTGAAAATATATTTCCCCCCCCCTTTTAGCCCCCTTAGGGATATTCTTTTTTTTCCCCCCTTTTAAGTCCCCTGTATATAGTTTCCCCCCCCCCCTTTAAAAGCCCCCCGAGGTATAGGTTTTTCCCCCCCCTTTTAAACCCCCTTTGGGATATTCTCCCCCCCCTTTTAAACCCCCCCCCCGTAGGTTTTAGTTTTTCCCCCCCCCCTTTAAAAAAAAGCCCCCCCCCGTAGGGATATTTCCCCCCCCCTTTTGACCCCCTTAGGTAAGTCCCCCCCCCCTTTAGAGCCTCCTGGAGGGATAAACCCCCCCTTTGAGCCCCCTGTAGGGATAGTCCCCCCCCCCCCTTTTAAAAGCCCCCTGAGGGATAAGGGCCCCCCCCCTTTTAAACCCCCGGGAGGGATGTGCTCCCCCCCTTCCCTTTTGACCCCCGGTAGGGATACCTTTTCCCCCCCCTCCCCCGTAGGAAAAGTCCCCCTTTAGGGCCCCCCCAGTCATTACTTACCTGGGCCCCGGGTCCCCCGACTCCCATCTCCTCCCACCCCCCCCGCTGGGTTTAGGCTTGGGGGTGAGGACAGGAAGGGTCGCAGGCGGGGCGTCACTTCACTTCCGCCGCCCCCCCCCCTGCCGAGCAATTTTACCAGGGCAGGGAGCGCAAAAGTTTTTCCCCGCCCCGCCATTCAACTTAATTTTATTCCGCGCCCGGACGTCAAACAATTAAGAAAAGGGCCTCTTTTGAAACAAAGGGGGGGGACCTGCCCCGGGGGCGGGCCCCCCCCCCCCTTGCTTCCCAACCCGGCCCCGCACTCTGCAAACCCCCGCAGTGAACTGGGTTTTTTTTCACTGTCGGCGGGCCCAGGAGCGCATCTCCGGGGGAAGCAAAATTTTACACCTTTCCCCGGGGGCCCCGGGGCCCCCCCCAAGCCACCGGCCCCGTACAAACTGCTACCCCCCCGCTACCCCTTTGTTACGCCCCCCGCCCAGAAGGAAAACCAAAAGTAAACCACAACTTTTTTTCCAGGGAAAAAAGGGCCCCCGGAAAGGGCCCGAGCAGTAGGGCCAGGGGAACAATTTTTACAGACGGGTACTCCACAACACAGGACGAAAGGTAGACAGGGGTCCAGACCAGGCAGAGAAAACAGTGTTACGGCTAAAAAATTCTTCTAATGGTCCCTATAAATTAACTTTGTGATTAAAGTTTGCAATTTTAAATAAGCATATATAAAATGACAAATCTCCATTTCTCTATCTTGTATGAAATTCTTATTTTTTTTCCGTTAAAACATCTTAGCAAAAACCTCCCCCACTTGTTTTTCTTTTTATTACTAGCATTCACAGGGTCATCCTGACGTAATTAAAAATGCGGCATTTAGGGCGTATGTATGAAGGGGGCTGCGGCAGTTATCGGGCTTTCAAAAAGCTGTAGTAGGCTTTTTCTATAGATGTATGAACAGTCGCACTTCAATCTTTGGCTCGATAAGCGCCTGTGCAAACATTTTTAATGTGCCAAAGTTGTGGGGGCATTCTGGGGGCGTCGCACAACATTTGTAGAATTTTTAGACATTTTATGATTCTTTGACGCCCCCCTAGGCGCAAACAGTTTGAACGCCAGACCGGGGTAATGGTGGTGCCTGACCCCAGCTTTGGTATTGGCACTCACTCCCCTGTATGTTGCCCCTGCAAAAGAACAGCCGCCCGGGTAAAGGGGGTGCCGAGCCGATTTTGTGGTATTGGCACTACACGCCCTGTATGTATGACAGCAGAAGAACACCAGAAGGGTAAAAGGGGGTGCCTGGCCAGCTTTAGTATTGACTCTAACCCGCACCTGTGTGTATGACCTCAGAAAAACAGGTTCATCATTTGGGGCATTTTTCCATTACCCTTTAAGTATTTTAAATGGCCTGTTTGCGGGGGAACGTTAACATGTTACCCTTAGTTCTTAGTGAAACCGCTAAAGCAAGGCTGGTCGTCACATGATAAAAGCGCGCTTTGGGCAGAAATATAGGGCAAAAGTCACAGATAACATTTTTGACATGCACAAAAATAGGAATGATTGTGATAATCAAAATTAAAAATAAATTAGGGGTTTTTTGTATGTTGGGGTTTTTAAAAGAGGTGGTTTTTTATAATAAGAATAATAATGAAGGAGAGTTGATTTAAATTTTTGTTTTTCAATAAAAAATATCTGTCTTTTGCTTTTTATCCTTTTTAAAAAAAGATTATAAAAAAACCTGACAAATTTTTAATAAACAAAAAAGACTGCACTGAAAATTTCTTTCATGTTCTTTCATGTATATGCATGTACACACTTCTGGTTGAAATTGGTTGAAATTGCCAACTAGCAGGGATATATTCAGACATCTGGGAATCTTCAGATCTGGGACGAGCAGACAAAAAAAAAAACTCAGAAGCATTAGATAAACGTATAGTGTGAGGATGTGCATTCCATGCCTTTCCTTCCAAGTTTGAAAAAAAAAAAAAACTGCAGCAGGTAAAATATTTTAATCTCACAAATACTCTGTTCCTCCTTAATCTGTTGGGTTGCTTGTTTTGGGTGTGTCCTCCTGACTATGGCTCACTTAGCAGCAGCAGGTCGTTTGAGATAAGAACCTGAAAAGTTGCCCCCTTGTATTGGTAACGGCTATGCTATTTGATTGATGACAGCGGTAAATTGAGTAGAATAAACCTAGGTGATATAGAACTGCAAGTGCATATAACATGGAACTGATTGATTGACATGGGGAGAGACATTGACCACATTATTGTGTTGTGACCAGTGTACAGTTAGTTATTTGATTGAGTTCCCTAAATTGTTTGGAAGGGTGACCTCTTGCGTTGTATTGGTGAAACATGTCAGTGGAGTGATTGACCTCCCGAAATGATGGAGAAGGGCAATCTCTTGTGGTGTGCTGATGAAACAAGTTGTGATTCCTTATATTGAAAAGCATTCATTCGTGAGTGGTAGTGTAAATTTCTGTTGTTCTATTTCAGATCCCGTCAGGGAAATCTGAGGAACTCGCTTGGAGGGCATCTCAAAAGTGAGTGTTGCTATACCAGAAGGGCAAGAAGAATGTTTTTGTTTGCACGAGGGAGGTGAAGCAGGTATTTGCGGGTTTGTCAAAGATAAAGATGACGAAAAAGTAAAATGTTCGAGTTTGATTGGGGGCTCGGTTCAAGGTTTTGATTTGAACTCCAACCCCTTTTAAAATCAAAGGGAGAAGTTGTTGGGTTAATTTTTTTTATCTACACAGGGGGGAGAAACTATTGTTACCCTTCATAACAGTAAACTGGGTACGGGGGGGGAACCCAAGTTAGGGAGGGAAAAAATTTGGCTCTAGGAGTGACATAAAAAAAATTAAGAGGCTAAAATACTTCATTCCTTTTTAAAAGACTAACTGAAAAGTGAGGGCAGCTTGCAAGCCCGGGGGCATAGTTTTTAGGAGGTGCAGTGGGAGCAGCTGGGTTTGGGGCCCTGCATCCTGAGGGAGCCCAAAAGCCTCTTTTACACATAAGAAGATTTCCTGTATTGGGTTGTGGGGCCCATATGTGGCCACCCGGCGGGAAAAAGGGAAACATTTTCCCGGCCAAAAAGCCTGGCATTGCTGGGCATTCAGGCTTTTGGGTTTTGGGGTGGTTGGGGGTGAAAAACATTTTTTTTTTGCTCTCACACTGGTTTAAGAGGGTGGTGCCCGGGCTGGCAGGTTTACTTTTTCTTCCTTCACGATTAATTTCCCCAAAGCTGCAGGTACAAGCACAGGCATGCGGGTATTGTTGACTACTGATATTTTCTGCCGACCTGACCCGCCTCCTTTTCCTCCTCTGAGGGCATCAACAATTGGGGGCCTCAGAGCGCAAAATCATCCTCTTTGGGCCCCTTGATTTTTGAAATGCCTTCTGGGCCCCAACCCCCCTTGTGTGATAAAAGGGGCTTTCAGAAAATGGATTATTTGGAACCCGGTTGTATATTGGGTTGTGACTAAAAAAAGGGCGAATCGTTTTTAACGAAGTGGAATTGTTTTTGAATTTCAGGAAAAAATTCGGTTCTGAAAAGAAGTCGTAGTTTGGGGGGCTTCGGGGTGAACGAAGTGTGCTTTTGATTGATTTAAAAAGGCTGCGGCCATGGGGGCTACATGGGGCAAAGGGACTCGGGGGGAAGAAGGGCATAGTTTCATGGGAAAAAGTGCAGAGGGTGAAGCCAAAACAGAGAAACCCGGGGGGAATTTTGTGACGTACCGCACTAAATAAGTCCGGGCGCGACGCTGGGGGGCTAATTTTCCCCTCTTTTACTGTACTGATCAGGGAAGGGTGCTTTCCCCGGGTGATTATTTCTGAAAAACTGATTTTTATACAGCGGGTTTTTTTGGTTTTGGGGGGTCTCGCTTGTCTCAGAGAAGCTTTCTTAATTTTTCTATTTTGAATTTTGTGGTTTTTTTGGGTCTGGGAAAACCAGTGTTTCGTCCTGCAGCTTCATTTTAATTTTTTAAAGCTATTTTCTAAAGCAAATTGAATATTCCCCAAAGGGGGATCTAAGCAGTTCCCGTTGTTTTCATTTAAAGAAACGCGTTTTTTTTTAATAAAAATACCAATTCTTTTTTTGGGGGCCCGTCAAAATTTTTTTGCCAAATTTTTAAAACCCGGTGTTAATTAAGCGTTTTTTTTTGGGGCTGTTTGGGCAAAAAAAGAAACCCTCCCTTTTTTCCCCCTAAAAAAAATACCAAAAAATTTTCCCGTAGGGTTAAATTTACAAAGCGAAGGTTTAAATTTTAAAAAAATTTTTCTTGTTGTTTTAGGTAGAAAAACACGCAAATTTTAACATGCACAAAACTCGTTGTTTCCCCGGTTCTCAATTTTTTGGCAAATTTTAATTTCCCGGGTTTTAATTTAAACGTTGTTCGGTTTCTGTTGTGGGCTCCAGAAACCGTCTTTTTTCACCCCCAAAAATTTCAAAATTTTCATGTTTGGAATTTAAATTTAAAAGCGAAGGGTTTTTTTTCAATTTTTTTTTTGTTGTGTAGGAATTTAAAAAAAACCGCAAATTTTTAAAACGGGTTCAAAGTTGAAGTTTCTGGGGTGCTCAATTATTTTGCCCCAAATTTTTCATCCCGGGGTTAATTAAGCGTTGTTTTTGTGCTGTGGTGGGCAAAAAAAAAACCGTTTTTTTCACCGCCAAAAAATACAATTTTTCCCGTAGCATAATTACAAGCGAAAGGGGAATTACAATTTTTTTTTCTTTTGTGTAGCGTAGGGAAAAAACGCAATTTTTTTAACCCCGCTAAAAAGCTTTGTAGTTTGGGTGCTCAAATTTTTTTGCACAATTTAAAATCCGGGGTTTTAAAATTTTGGGGCGTTTTGGTTTTTTTTTGCTGTGGTGGGCAAAAATAGACCGTCTTTTTCCCCCGCCAAAAAATAACCCAAATTTTCCCGTAGCATAATTCCAAGAAGGTTAAATTTCAATTATTTTTCTTGTTGTGAGCGTAGAAACACGCAATTGTAAAAACACACAAAGTAGTAGTTTCTGGCCCCGCTCAAATTTTTTTGTGCAATTTTCATCCGGGATTAATTTTAAACGTTGTTTTTTGCTGTGGTGACAAAAAATTTTCCGGGCTTTTTCAAAGCCCAAAAAAAAATAAATTTTCCTGTAGCATTTTTCACAAGCGAAAGGGTTAAATTTCAATTTTTTCTCTTGTTGTGTAGCTAGAAAACCCCGCAATTGTAAAACGCTTTCAAAGCAAAAATAGTTACCGGTGCCAAATTTTTTTGCGAAAAATTTTCACCCCGGGGGTTAATTTGGCCCTTGTTTTTGTGCTGTGGTTTACAAAATTGACGTTTTTTTCAACGCCCAAATAAATTTTTAATTTTTTGGGCAAGCGAAAGGGTTTTTTCAATTTTTTTTGTTGTGTGAGGTTGAAAAAAGGAAAATTTTAACACCTTTCAAAGTAGTAGTTTGGCTGTCAAATTCTTTCGCGCAATTTAATCCAAGGGTTTTAAATTTAAACGTTGTTTTTGTGCTGTGGTGACAAAAATTTTGACCGTATTTTTTAACGCCAAAAAATACAATTTTCCCGTTTTGCATTTAAATTTAAAAGCGAAGGTTAATTTTAAATTTTTTTTCTTGTTGTGTAGCGTTAGAAAACAAGCAAAATTTTAACCGCTAAAACCCCTAGTTGTTTCCCGGTGCCCCCAATTTTTTTGCGCAAATTTTTATTTCCGGGGGTTTTAAATTTTGGTTTTTTTTTGTGCTGTGGTGACAAAAAAGGACGCCTTTTTCACCCCAAAAAAATTCCCAATTTTTTCCTGTTGAATTTTAATTTTACTTGGGAAGGGTTAAATTTCAAAATTTTTTTTCTTGTTGTGTACGTTTGGAAAAAAACCGGGAATTTTTTAAAACGCTACCAAGCTTTGTTTGTTTCCGGGTGCTCAAAATTTTTTTGCGCAATTTTTCATCCGGGGTTAAATTTTGCGTTGTTTTTTTTTTCTTTTGGTGTACAAAAAAAGAGTCTTTTTCAAAGCCCAAAAAATTTCAATTTTCCCGTAGCATTTTTTCACAAGCGAAGGAATTACAAATTTTTCCCTTGTTGTGTAGGTAGGAAAAAAACGCAATTTTAAATTCCCCTACAAAACTAGTTGTTTTCCCGGCCCCGCTCCCAATTTTTTTTGGGGGCTTTTTTAAAAACCCGGGGTTAAATTTAAACGTTGTTTTGCGTTGTAATCAGTTTAAAAGGAAAAAATTTTTTTTTTCCAAAAGCCACAGAAAAAAAAATTTTTTAGCAATTTTATATCCGAGGTTTAAATTAAACTGTTTGTGCTTTTATATTCAGGGAAAAATACAAGAGTTTTTTAAAAGGGACATTTCAAAATAAATTTTTTCCCGCCCATTTGTGGAGCGGAAAATTTTTTATAAGGGTTTCCCCAAATTTTTTTTTTAAAGTTCATTTGGCAAACAAAAACGGGTGTTTTAAATTTTTATTATACAGATATCTTTTATCAACAGTGTCTGTTCTTTTAGAACCAAAAAAGTATGTCAGACAGGGGTGGAAAAGCTCCCTTTTCCCCGCAAATGGCAGAGGCCAAAAAATTCCAAAGGGCCCCCGGGCGCAAAAACAGCAAGGGGGCGTTTGCAGGGGGGGTAAATCGGGGAGGCCACAACCCGCCCCTGTCATCTAGGGGCCGTGTGTTGTTCGCACACCCCTTGGGGTTTTTATTGGTTTACTAGGTTTATCTACCCTTCCCCCCAGATGAATTGACAAAACCCCCGGGCCAAAAAGTCGGGGGGAAATCAGAAATAACCTTAGTTGGGGATGGCCCGGGGAGGGGTAGGGCCCCCAAACCCCTTTCCCCAGCCCGCCTCTGTCCAAACCGGTTCCCCCGCCAAAAGGGTCTATTTGGGGGTGTTTGGGTCAGGCCTTTATTTAGCGAGGAAAGAACCCCCTTTTTTAGGGGGCAGTCGCAGTACTTGGCAGCGAAGAAATGGGGGGGCCAAAATTCCCCCGCTTCTTGCCCGGGGGGGGGGCCAAAAATATAGATGTGGAGGGTGGAAAGGGAAAGGGCATGTTGGGGGAGGGGGCGCCCCTTTCAACCAGACCCGGTTTAGGAAAAGCAGTTTAGTGAAACAAAATAGATGATGGGTGTTGCCGGGCCGCCTTGGGGGCCGGGGGAGGCAAGGGTTTTATAATTTTTCGGGGGAAAAGGGGGGTTGCTTGCGCGCCGGCAGGCAGCGAGCCAGCAAGGGGGTGGTGTGGCGTGAGTCAGCGATAGCAGCCAAAATGTGAGGTCGGGGAGCCAAGCGGCCAAAGGGTTAAAAACCCCCTTGCAGGTCCAACAAAGTAGCCGGGCCAAAAGGGGGGTTTCGCGAGGAAGGCGGCAGTAGTCCATCGTGTGGGCTTTGGGGAAAAAACCCGATACTCGGCGGTGGGGCAGTTTTTTGCTAAGACACCGGAGGGACCAAATTGGGTATATGTGAATCTGAAAGCGGGAAAGTGAAGCGGGCCAGGGAGTAACGTTGGCACCGGGCCTGCGTAAAACACATGCAGGTCACCATCCGGTGGCCTGGGGAAACGTGGGATGTGGTGGTCCATCCTGCCCCCGCAGCAACGCAGGGCGCACCCCCCAGTGGTACGCATCCCATTGCAGCCGTCAAGGCTCCCCCCCTCTGCAGAAGGGAGCTGTTTCTCTTTGACTCTTCCCCGGGCCGATGCTCCAAGCCGTAATTTCTTTTCCAAAAAAGGCAGTACCAGCACTTCTAAAAATGTAGAACAGAAGGTGGGTCCCCTCCTTTGGTTATCGGTTTGTTTCAAAGGGGCACGGCCCCAGGGCGGACGTCTGGGCTGAACTACGGTCAGGGCCGTAATGTCCCTTTACGGCCAGGGTGAAAGTGCTTCCGGCCCAGGACACCAACAAATTGGCGGAGGCCCTTTTTCCTCCACGTTGTCAAATGTCCCTGGCCCAAAGTCCGCCCCCTCTCCTTTCCCCCACCACCCCCATCTCAGCCCCCACAAGTACTGCTCAAACTTCCACATGTGTAGGGCCGCCCGGTGTCACGAGTTCTACACCGGCTTGCCTCGGCGAAGAAGTCACACAGGGGAGGAATGCTCCCTTACGCAAAAAATTTATGTGTGGTTTCTCGCGCCAACTAAATCGGAACCTTGGTGACGGACAAAGGGGGGAAAAATGGTGTCCGCGCGCACCCAGGGGGGATGGTCCTGCCCCCTGCATGGCGCACATGTTTATCTGGTTGTGAAAAGGTTCTGAAGTCTTCCACGATCTTAAAGAACATTCTGAAAATGGCCGGGAAAAACTGTGCATGCATTTTATCCATTCGTACAAAGCCAGGAACCCCCTTCTCGAGTTGCAGCGGCAGAACGGCCTCCCCAACACACTTGATATTGCGATGTTTCCACCCGTTGGGAATTCCAGCCTGCACATGTTGGAACCGACTGTTGAAACAGAGAAAGGCCATTAATGTTTTTTTGATGATCCAGGCGGACAGGAGTATCCCTGTGTAACTTTGATGTCAGCCAGTGGCAGCTCATGCGTGACACCTGCCGATTGTTGAGGCCATTCGAGGAGGCGACGTTATTTGTCAGTCGCCAGGACTACGGGATGAATAACGTCATTCCACTGCTTCATGTCCTGGAACTGGAGATGTGGCGACTACATCTCGTGGCCACATGAGTCTGTTGGGGACTGAAATGGAGGAGGAGGAGGAGGACATTGGAGCAGAAGCATTGTCTGGTGAAATGAGTGGATTTTCTACCCAGGTGACAAGAGAGGAGGGCAAGGAGCAGCTGGAGGAGGTGGATGGAGATGAGGAAGCGAGGCAGATGACCCCAAGCACCCTGGCAGTATACAGTGGAAATGGAGGCAGGGAGCCCCTCGTTGTCTCTTGTGCAGTTGTCCCGCTGCATGTTTTTTTGCCTGGCTTGTGACAGCCGAATAGTCAGCATCCGGGGAGAGGGATGATTTCTGGCTCTCCCCCTATTGGACCCTCGCTACCCGGGCCAAAATGGGAGCCTTTTTCCCACCTATTGAGAGGGAGGACAAACTCAAATACTATAGGGAAATCCTCCCTAATCAGTTGGCCTCTGCCTATGTGCTGCATAGTCCCTCCTCTGACAGGTCTGACCGGGGGGTTCCTCAGCGCTCCCCGTTTCTACTGCGCGGCTGCTGGGGGAAGGTTGGGGGGGGGGGGGTAGGGGCAGTACAGCTCCATCAGCAGTACCTAAGTTGGAGTTCTGATGAGCAGCTTCCTTCACCGCCTAGTGAGGAGGGGGAGTCGCCACAGCAGCAGGACCTGGAGCAGTCCCTGAACCAACAGGTAGTGGCCTACTTGGACAACACTCTGCCACCCAGTTAGAAGATCCGCTGGACTAATTTGGGGAGCCAAACTGGATGGGGGGCGCAACTTGCCGAGTTTGCAGTGGAGAAGCTGTCCTGCCCGGCCAGTAGTGTGGCATCAGAGCGGGTGTTCAGTGCGGCGGGGGCCATTGTTAGCCAAGGAGAACCCGCTTGCCCCCGGGAAAAGTGGGAAAGACTGACCCTTTTTTTAAAATAAAAAAGGGTGGATCGGCCGGATTTCCCCCACCAATGCCTAGGCGTAGATACATCAGCCATGA